>JAULBO010065887.1:0-11303 GCA_032355325.1 Clypeosectus delectus | reverse complement strand
TTACTAACTTCTAATAGTATATAGAAAAATAAAAAAAATAAAAAAGAATACGTGCAAGTATGATCTTGCCCCTTTAACCAAAACAGTTCAAATTAAATATATAAACTAAAAACAACCAATATCTTTGAACACCAAGTCGCAGTTGAGAATGTGAGTTAGTTGTTCCCTGTTGTCTGTCCAATACTTGAATATCCATGGAGAACATTATATGGGTCAGTTATCATCTGTAAAGTGACTTATATAAATGCGCGTTATGTCTGAGGGGTCACAACCGGAGTATTAATAATTGTCAGTGGCTTTCACTTTGGTCAGTTTATTGTCCACGCGGACAGTGTCAAATCACAGCACCTTGTAGTGACGTCATTGAAATAGTAGCACCGTTAGTATCCTGTATCATATCTACACGACGCCATTTTCAATTCTTCTTCTTCAGAAATATGTTTTTTTCCACACACACGAGTAACACACGGCATGTTGGTTCTGTAACGTGCGACGAGACCAGCTCTTCGCGTGCAGTTCCGGTCTTCAAATATTCCGAATACAGGTGGCGCCGGTGTTGGACGTGACGTAGATATTGCATCCGGGCTCTCTGTCCCCGGTCAGTGTTCTCTTACCAGCACTCCATGACGTCTCGAACACTTCCGTAAAGAGGAACAACGTTTCTGTGAAGTCTGGATACAGAAAACGTTCATATTATATTATTTTGAAACAAACAAAAAAGAGCAAATACCATACTCTTATAGGACAATACAATGGCGGAAATGAAATCTCACAACTATTTCGTTTTATATAATTACCTCTATGTGTCATTTTGATTAGTGTTTTGAGGTTTTCACGTGCGAACCTGCTAGCTAGGTCATGAAAGTAGCAAGTCTGTTCACCGTCGTGCATCAAATGGTGACAAATGACATGACACTCTATTTAAAGCACGACAAACAAAGAAACCGCGAACGCTGGGTTGCTTACCTGACTTCAAACTGGGGCTTGGACAGACAGATAATCTCCCCGTCACAGTTAATGTAATACTTCTCCAGTAACGTCTGTTCACCGTCGTCTTCTGATGACGTCATCTGCGCCCTTGGGAAGGTCACCCTGTAACCTTGAACTCGGTGCTGTTCCACGAACTCGTAGTCGAACTGCAATGAGTAGAACAGCAAGCCCATGTTATTGATACTCGGTGTGATTCCATACTGATCATTTGCATGGGAGAAGTGATGGTGTATTGTTTTATAAGAGCATGTGTGGATCTTAATTTGCACTATGCAACATTTCGAATTAAATTCAATTTAAAATATACAAGTAAATCGAAACGTACACATCCTGTTTTGTGGTCTTGGACTTTAGCCAGGTGTTGCACGTGCTTGGCGAGACTGCATTTGTGGTTGAGGAAAAGTGTAAGAGCAGAATCTCCGAAACAGGGAACCATTTTTGGTCCCTTGGGTCTGCGCGTAATGACGTATGTGTCCACTCCGTACAGTTTGCCCTCGGTCTGTTCCCACTCGGACTTCCCATCTGGAAGGAACTCTACCTCCACATCGAACATCCGCCTGCGCAGTACTGTTCCAACGGGAATAACTGCAAGAGATGGTGGATGGTTTCAGTGCATGTTAACTTTCAACGTATTTTCTAAATTCTATGAAAATAAATTGAAATTGAATTACAATTTGGTTAAATTAATCTTCAGGAATCTTAAGAATGGGTTCGTGTAAATGTTTTTGCTTACTGTTGAATCTTGATGCGCCCATCCATCTGAACTTTTCACAGTCTTTTATGATGTCCCCAAATAAACCGAAACCCAGAAGGAATCCAGAGTAGGCTGAGAGTTGTCGTCCTTGATGAATACTGACGGCGTTGACGCGGCCGCTTTTTCCTGCAAAACCGCATTATAAAAATGTCAAGACACCAATTGTGATTTAAGGACAAGAAATCAAGAAGTGATATTAGTGAAAGCGGCATTAAATGTGTGTGTGGGGTGGAGAATAATAATAATAATTACTTCCTTTGCCCCAGTACTATTGATGGTCGGCAAGTGTATTTACTTTATATAAACTCACCAAAAGCAATGTGAATAGCTGCGGTCATGACGTCACGGGTTCCATGCAAATACTGTACGACGTAATCGCCCGATCCTGAAATGGAAATATATTATGATATTAACAAAATACTAGTATACCTAATCTGGTAACAGTCAAAACCTATAATAATAACATGAATTACTAATTATACGCTATATTGGAAATGGCATACATTGCTGACAGCGGAATTGTCATTTACGGAAATTTGCTGAATTTGAATACGAAATGACACAATACACATCATATTATATTATTATATTGCTCATCTGGGTATATTCCACATTCGATAGGCTATTGGTTGCTTCCATAACATCCATCATTTCAATGATCAACTACGACTTCAAACCTGTCCATTGGGGAGGTTAATATGTCCATTGCGAGGCTACGAAAGTAAGGAGTAGCAACGCTCATGACGTCATGCACAAGATGACCTCACATTACTTGTGGTACACTTCCTTCTCCTACAGGCAAGGCAATATCTACTTCGTTATTCCGGCGTGCTTCATCAAAATTTATTTCGGGCAACAAATCCGACCTGTCACTAAGACTTGCCTAGTAAGTTTCCCGTGTTAAATCAACGTCGTAAGTCCCTTGCAATTGAAAGCGTCAATTTAACTCGCGGGGACAGTTATAGTCCGTGATTCCTCGTAAACTCGTGAGTTGTTGTACATGTCCTTACCTGCGGGTATGATGCCGATGGGAACGTCGTTAGGAACAACTTCGGCATTGGGGTCGTCGTAATCTATACCGGCGTCCCTCTGCGCGCGCATCACAAGTCCGCTGAGACATTCGCAGTATAACCCATCGCCTCCAACCGTCACAACTCTGTAAAAATACAATTAACAACATTATATTATGACGATTATTTTATAGTGCATTATCGTGTCAGTAATATAAGGCAGAACTGGTGGCTGTATTCACGGGACACCGACCACTATTTATTCAAGAGGAGTAACGGGTCGGTATAACGTTACTCTGGGTATAGATATCCCAAGTGAAGCATAATACTAGTATAATTATGCATGTGTGTCAGATATAATCCGGATGGTACCTAATTCTCTATACACGATAGGTTTTAGAGTACATTTGAGGTTGGCTTTATGCAACAGAGCAGGTTCGGTTCCAGGTAATTGTAAAAAGTCCAAATTCAATTCAATTTTATTTTCTCTTTTATCACGACATTACCGATTCTGGTGGAACAGTCGATAAAACTACAAGCAACCACCGGAAGTAACGTATAGTGGTAGAACTACAAGAGCCTACATATACATATTCTTGTATAGGGAGTGCACGTCTCGTCTATGAACCGGTGACACGCAATCGGAGCTATTGCATTAGATAAGTGCTTATCAAGTATATCTAATGAACATCGATAAGGCATGGTTTGAAAATGGAACTGTAGCTTTGAAAGAAAATGTCCAAAGAACCACAAAAATATCTGTAGACCACATTTCGTAAACGTTATAGCGTGGTTGCTACTAAAGCTTGCAATGGTTGCTATGAATGGTGTCTGTGTCATGACGTGTTTATGTGAATATGTAGCGCATATACATCTTTCACCGGTTTATGTCACCGGATTTTAAATGAATCTCGGGCAATCTCGTGTCTACTTATGCTCCCTTTTACCCGACAAATTGTCCAACATCCAGAATATTTCATATACCAGTCATTGTTTCGCTATGCTATTTTGATTTTGTAATCACGACATTCAAGCAGAATCAGATGCACGAATTATTTCCCTAACCGTAATGTATCTGGGCAATGTCCTGGCATTGTTCGCAGTGTCATTGGGACATTTGTAATAGAGGCATGGAGACAGCGACCCTGTTCTCCTTCCGTCAACATATATATAGTGCCAAAACCGTAGACGGGTTTCACTGGAGTCAGTCTAGTCATTCTCCCCATGCATCGTGGAAAAAGCCGCACGTCATATGACGTAATAAATGTCAGTCAAGCTGTCAGAAAATCTGACATTAACGACGTTCAACGACAGCTATAACGAGAAGGAAGCGACAAGTGTGCCTCATCTGTCCTGTTCAACAGATGCATATTTTTGTCTAACTTTTTCTCTAGAGACTTCACTACAGATAATTAATTGTCACATTATTCGACAGCGTTATCGTCCATAATTAGTCCCTATTCAACAGATAATGGGTTAACGTACGCGAAGGGACAGCAGCTGATGGACAAAATGGACCAACGGACAACGCCAGTCTGTGTTATACTGCATGGAATATTCTTTTTCATATTTTTAAAAGATCGATGGCTTCGGTCTTCATTAGTGCCGTATTGTTACAACAATTACCTCCTATAAATCACAGCGTGGAGGGGGCTAACAAGAGCCCGTGAGAGCCCGTGAGAGCTCGTGAGATGGCGAACAATGGTCAACTCACCCGTCAATGTCTGTCAAGTCGTGTACTTGGAGGATTTCCTGTGCCTGTTTCGTCCTCTCGGTCACTGAAAGCAGCAAGGGAGAATTCATTGCGATTAATTGTATTTTCAAAAACTGCGAAGACAAACGATTAAATGCTTTTGTGTGCGGCGTTATTATAATGCGTTGTCATTGTTAAAAAATAGTGTACTAGTGATTATACAAAAGTTAATAATCAAATAGTTCTGGTATCGATAGATATATGGACATGTTTGATTTCTAGGTGCAAATACTAGTAGGTTGATGTATGAGATAGTGTAACTTTCGCTATAAACAAATAGCATATAAATAGCAGTAATTTGTTTCTTAGGAACTCATATAGAATAATGTATTAGATTCAGAATTCAAATTAAATCCATGAGCACTACTCATCTGTATTAAATAATTATATTGAAGACACCAATATCAAATTAATTTTGACACGCTGTGTGATATACTTGGGGTAAGAATAACGCAAATGTTTGATGCAATACTAGTACATGAACCATTCATAATTAAACTAAGTTTGGCCACGCCTATACTAATAGTATATGACGTAGTGATAATAATGATAATACTAGTGAAGATGTGTATTGCACAATAGAAATATATCCACGCACTAATCTAATGCAAGCACGCTCAAGGCGCTACAATGGGTTTTAATTTTCTAAATAAGTAAGTCTTAAGTTTTGATTGAAAATGTCTGTTGGAAGTATTTATCAAATATAATGTGAATCAACTGTTCCGTCTCAACAGTGTATAAAGTAGTATGCATATAATGGTGGCAAGTCCTTTAATACTTTACTGCCATGCATACTCAGTAAATGTTATTTTTCGCTGTATGTGCATATGCATGTTCAATAAGTCGATGTGTCGAACATACCAAACTGCGTTAATACTTAAGGTAAACAATGACATACATATGCATAGTGCTTAGATCTGAATCAGCATTGTTAGATCTCGTGGATCTAGTCATATTTCACCGAATGACGCAGTTGTTTTGTTTAGCATTACCTACATGTACGTCGATAAACAATCTGCTTAAAATCAACAAATCGGGGCCAGCCTATCGCGAGACAATCTACACGATTCCGGAGAGACACTATATCTTGTGTGGGCTACCGGTATATCGCGTGACCGCATCACGGTTATCGGTCACACTCATCTCCGATATCTATTACCAAACACGACAGCGGGTAAAAACAATCGACCGTCACAGTTTGAAGTTCCTTCCAACTCGCTGAGTTTATGACGCCGTTGCCCATCCGTACTACAGGCGCTTTAGAGCAGCAAATGTATCGTTTTAGTTTATCGACTAGCAATCAACTGTGATAACTCTCACGGAAAGGTCATCCTCGTTATACATTCTTATTGGAAATTAAATTAAATTAATTTTGTCAGCTGCTATATATACGAGGACGTCAGAGACAGCCGAGGCGTTATCTCAGAGAGCAAGGACATATTATTTATTAAGTTAGTAAAACAATATTTATCGTGCCATTTATGGTTGCATTGTCATTGGCAGTGTGAATAACCTGTATAGTATGGAGGTCTCGTCGACCAGCGATTTTATTGTAAATAATATTATTATGGATAGGTCTTTTTTTTTATAATCAAGCGTTTAAAGAAATTAATCAATTATTTGTTACCTGATACCTGTTACCTGATAACCAGGATGTTAACATGTGCTATCTCCACTTTTCTAGAGAAAAAAAATAGTTAGGTTTATTTTCTAATATTTAGGATGATATAATCTACATTTCCCAAAAGTTTCTAATGAAAAATCCAAATGGAAATTATTATTTTTGAAAAATCAATTTCAATAGAAGTTTCAAATGCATTTTACACGGAAGTGTGTGGACATAGAACAACCTAGCTATAGTTCTCAGCTGACGATAATGTATTCTCCGAGGTAAGGCATCGTTGCACTGATTAAATTACCTGTATCGACAACAGGTCGATAACGCTATTCGATTGCACCGACTCACCAATGACTTTGCATGTGATGCCCACCGACTGAAAGAAAGGCTCCACCTTGCGGTGAAATATCTTCTTGGCTTGTCGTCTGCCGCTGTTAGGGTTAACGATCACTAGCAGTTGCTTCGGCCGACGCTTCTCTGAAACATAACAAACGACATTCACTCGTGTGGAACACAGCTTTTAATAGGCTATTGTCATTTTGATAGGTGAGGCGCCGCCATGTAAAAGGGCCCTTTGACGATTTAAGTGAAGATTCTGTATGGAATCCCTTTACATTTAATAGCAGTACCCGCGGTATGAAACCGCCACATCCTGTACACTGTAAACACCAGGGGGCGCTGTGGTTCTTTTTGTTGCCCTCTTGCTGGTGGTATGTAGGGGTGCTTGTAGTCTACTTCAGTGTAAGAGAGCAACGTGTATAAAACGTCTCTTAAAGACAGCATATACCTGAGCGGGTATACATAGCAGGTATCATAATCGTGGTGTGACGTACAGCATATAAATGCAGAGAAATAACACAGTACAGCTGCCTGACAACTCAAGATGATAAACACCCCAACACTCGTTCATAAGAAAGCATTAGATCGAATCCGTTTATCTTGATAGAGGGATGTCATTCGAGTACACGTATGCCAGCAGGCTCACAGAACTTGGTATTATTGCTAGGCGCAGTGCAAAAATGTATTTGAAGAGTTCTAGACTTTTAGTATTCCAGAGCGGATATAAATAAGTATAATTTTCATTTTTGATGATATTTCCAGCAGTTTTATATCTCTGGAGTATATCAAAGTTTGCATAAGTTCGGTTCGTCTGTCTTAATGTCCCAAAAACATACGTGTGTGTTTATACACAATTTGAAACATTTATAGTTCTTTTTTTTTTAGTATGTAGAAAGATGTATTATGAACTTCAGCTTCCCGCAACGTGCTTCGGCGGATAAGGAACTCCCCTCCCCTCCGCGCACCCCCTCCCACTACCACTCCCACAACCAGCAGCCCCACTCCCAAGAAACACGTTCAAATTAAAACGGTTTAAGATCCCATAAACAATTACTCATTCGTCACAACGAATCGTTTGAATGTCGACATCACAGTCGTTGTTAATTGGGATTTAAAGCCGCTTTCAAGAACGTGCTCATATCACGGCTTGGTTGACATCACAGAACCACGACGACAAGTTCACACATAAAACAAATGATCACGACCAAAATTTGATTTCAAACAAAAGTTGTGTTGTGGATTGTGGTTGGCGAGTTTTGTTCTCTCTCTCTCTGTGCACTGAATGCTCACCTTCTAAGATCGGCTGTAGCCGGCCCAACACTCGGTCACAGATCCTATCTGGGCCTTTGAATGTTACTTTGTCAACTTTCATGTTTGAGCTGTCCACATCTCTCGCAAAGCACACAGTAAATTGTTTGGTTCGTGCTGAGTTGTTATTGGGTTCCGAAGGCTCCACTTTAAGGTATAACAGTTTATTCAAGGGCACAACGTCTGCAAGAGAGAAAAGTTTAAGATAGAAACAAAACCAATCAGTTTTTTCCAAAATTCAAAATCCCTGTAAATTATTATGAACGAGTTCATATTAAATACATGTTTTACAGGACGTGTACGGTTCTAAAACTCTAAAACTTCCTGCTACATGTATGTGCAAACAGTTGAAAAGTGAATTATGGTTATTTATTTTTTAAAATAACGAATATCCATCCCTTTTTCAAAATATGCATACGAGGTTGGGTGTTGATGTTACTGTCAACTACATTCGAGATAATATCCACAGTTGTTTATTATTTTTGTATTTGTAGCACTAAAAACTTGGTCAGGTTTTTTACCAAATTTAAATCTCGCTAGCAGAAATGTTAGTGCACGTGTACGTGCAGCTATAGAGAAGAGAGACACACACAAATATTCAGCCTTGCAACATCTTTTCTGTTAATGCTTCAATTATTTAGATTAAATAATAATTCATAATAAATAATATTTGTCAGAAAGTTTTCTCTACAAACCCATAATTAATTAGTACAACCCCGTATTATGACGTCGCATATTTCTACAAGTTAAAGCGAATTCTCCTTTTATACTGGTATGAAAAGCAGGCCCTACAAAAATATCAGAATATAAATATCTAAAAGGAATTTCACGTAACATAAGTAGTCACCAAGCGGCTTCGTGCTGACTGACAGTAACGCTGTAATTATAGTAAATCCGTCACACAACCTGTCGTCACCCCTCATAGCCGTGACAGTTGACCACGGTACAACAACTCGGGTACGGGAAACGGTGTACAGTACTGCTAGAATACGTTAACATTAACACACGAGTACTGGTAACGGTGGACTGCCAGAGTGTGTTAACCCGGGTACGGATAACGGTGTACTGCCAGAATACGTTAACATTAACACACGAGTACTGGTAACGGTGGACTGCCAGACTGTGTTAACCCGGGTACTGGTAACCGTGTACTGCCAGAGTACGTTAACCCGGGTACGGATAACAGTGTACTGCCAGAATACGTTAACATTAACACACGATTAGGCTACTGGTAACGGTGGACTGCCAGCGTGTGTTAACCCGGGTACGGATAACAGTGTACTGCCAGAATACGTTAACATTAACACACGAGTAGGCTACTGGTAACGGTGTACTGCCAGAGTATGTTAACATTAACACACAAGTACTAGTAACCGTGTACTGCCAGAGTACGTTAACACGGGTACTGGTAACCGTGTACTGCCAGGGTACATTAACCCCGGTACTGGTAACCGTGTACTGCCAGAATATGTTAACATTAACGCACAAGTACTGGTAACCATGTACTGCCAGAGTACGTTAACCCGGGTACTTGTAACGGTGTACTGCCAGAGTACGTTAACCGGGTAACATCGCATCAGTGACAGCGTGTACAACGCACAGTATGCACTTGTACCCTTTAACGCGAGACAAATTGTTACAATGTTACTCAAAGAAAACGGGTTACTAGTATCTCGCGAGCAATACAACCGCGACCCACCAAGACTATACTGACAATCCATTTATCAGAACTGCTAAGACCCCGCCAACAGATAACCTCCATATCAATATATCAAATCTGTTTATCTAGCACTGTATATGTATGTACATGTACACTATATATATATATATATATATATATTGATAAATATATATTGATAAATATATTTATTGAATGTGCGACTTCGAATAACTTGTGGTGTAGAACATATACTTTAACTGCGAGCTGTATTAAAGTATCCACGTGCATGACAAAGCATAAATAATATAGTTTATATCCAAAGTATTCTCAATTTCTCATAACTTTGGTATACTAGTATTAGGGTCGGGTTACTAGTAATTCATTCGACCCACACAATTTTCAGTTTAGTACGTTCCGTATCATATCCGCATGAATTCATTTCTACCACCCCTACCCCAACCCGACCCGACCCTAAAACAAAACCCACTCGGCCACCGACCCCCCAGTTGAAATAATTATAAGAAAATACAAAGATCCATAATGATAACATTCCAATAGAAAGGCAATACCATATCCTGGCAGAACTGTATATATGTCAGTTAAAGATCAGATAAGCAAGAACTTGATAGAATCTTCCAAAATCGACCACTTCACAAAATCATTCTTAAGAAGAAAAAAAATAAGTATCAATGTACATGTAGCATGTGTGGTATCTCTGTTTGTTTAATAGGGGGTACATAAATCACCGGCGAATGAGAACGATCGTCTGCCTGTAACACACGTGACTTAACTCGTTCCACAACAAACACTCGTTCACACCGTGGATGCAGTGCGTCTATATACACAACAATGGTATGAAGCTTCCAACGAACTCGCACCCTGGGGGAAAACTTACCGACTTCCTCCGTGGTGCCAACACATCCGGTCCTCCTCGACCGATGTGTCAGACTTTTCTCAGTCAATTCCAACTGGACGACTCTCCCGTCCTTAAGTAACTCCACCTGCATGATTGCCTCTTCTCGGTTGCCTGCAGTAGTATAGTAAATCCAAAATCTCCACCATAAGCACTGGGGCAAAACTAGCCTGGGAATCCCCTCGTCCGTGGCTATATACTTCGCCGACTCGTGACGTCACGAAGGTCGTATTATTTTCAGCCAACGAGAAAGCTGGACCGCGGGGCAAGTACGATCTTGCCGATGCAGACGGACCGTGAGTGGGTGCTGCTGGGCTGACGATTGACAAGCGGCGTTTAGGAGATGATTGTATGACGGAGAGAACTCACATGGAGACTCGTGCGAACGAGCATTTCGGGAATTCAACCGAAGCGTCAATAAATGGCGCGGTTACGACTGTCATGCATGTTGTGTTATTTGCGCTATTTCCTATAATCTGGCAATGTTGCTCATCTCGACGTTATGAATACACCATGAGAAGTCCTCTCGTTACGACGTAAATTGGAATGGGGGAAAGTATCTGAGGATGGTGCACCAAACTTTTAATCGTAATTGTTGAAATAACTGGAGGCGTGTCTCTGACCAGTGATGCTACATGTCCATTTTTGGTTCGATAAGTTTCTAATTTAGTTTTGCCAATCGGGTTCTTTCGAATATGAATGGATGCATATTTTTTGTTTATAGACTTCATGAAAGATATGGTAGATCTCGGTGAGGGATAGATAACCCTTAATATGGAAGTTGAAGGTCTGTTTGCAGTGTGTGTGTGTGTGTGTGTGTGTGTGTATGTGCGTGCGTGTGTGCGTGTGTGTGCGCGTGTGTGTTTGTGTGTGAGAGAGAGATAGTGTGTGTGTGTGTGTGTGTGTGTGTGTGTGTGTATGTGTGTGTGTGTGTGTGTGTGTGTGTGTGTGTGTGTGT
>JAULBO010065776.1:0-11304 GCA_032355325.1 Clypeosectus delectus | reverse complement strand
AATAGCACATGTCGGGGAAAGATTGTTCTTTCAGGATATGTAATAACCCCGATAGTGACCATTTTTCCTATGCAAGTATGATCTTACCCCTTTAAGGTTAATTATTTATTAGGGAAGAAACTATATAAAATATTTAATTTTAGATTGAAACATACTGGATTCAGAGCTGGAGTCTGGTGTGCTGCTCTCCATGTGGGCATTGTTGATGGCTGGACATGACACGCTTTGCTGAGACTGTTTCGACAGATTTTCACGCCTAAGAAATCTGTAAATGCAAAAAAGTGGAATTGGTTTGTGGTTTACGAAGTCCTGATGTTTGGGGTGGCCCATTATTACATACAGGTAACTGTGGGTTCTAATTTAGCTGCTACTAGACTACTAGTATTCCTTAAATTCTGTAGGTCATTAAACTAAATTTGAGCTGTGTCACAGTTATCAGTTTGTTGGGGTGGGTTTTCTTCTTATGTACATGTGGTTGAACTTTGAATGCACAGATCTTAGAAATTATGTTCAATTGCTTATAAAATAAATGTGGTATGTGTACACTGTTCTAAATAGATCCATAGATTATCATGATAACATAGAATTGACCATTGACATTGATTGAATGATGATCGATTGACAATGAGTCGAATGACAGGCTCGATCATCATTATTCAATTCATTAATTTCGAGTTTACTTTCTGTCTCGTCAAGGCTTCTGTTATGATTATTCATATTCGTGAATAAGTATTAGTATTCAGCACTCTCTATTGTATCGTATTCGCCACTAGGCGCATTCGCTTATCATCTGCATGATATTAATTTTATTTTAACTGAGCTGAATGTAAACAAAACAATATAATCGATCAATCATTCCGCCCAAAGTCAAGACAGAAGAGTCGAGTCAGTGTTGATCTTGCTAAGCTATCGAAACATTATTTGAAATGGAAAGAGGACAAGGCGTGCAACAGGTATATAGACTATTGTGCGAGATCAAGAATCACCTGAACATGTTGAAGCGACAATATTGTAGCCCCTTAGGCTTTCATCCAACTAGATCTACTATTTCGGTTACGCACTCTTTTTGAGTTTCGCGGCTTACACGTAAACTGATGACGAACAACGACACCAGCGTGTGCTATGTACCAAACAACCTTCTATAAATCATATTATTTTCACGCCAGAATTTCTGAAAGGATATAATATATTCCTGTCAGTAATGATATAAATGAACATGTAGTTACATTTTCAAATATATTGTTGCTTTTATACAGATGTTTATCGTTGGACCTAAATAACGAATATATATTAAAATTGTATATATTTAAGTTGGCATCATAAACGTACCGCGATTTTGTTTATAACGTCACGACTCACGTACCTTGAGTCTTGCGGCAAGCACCTGTTTACATGGACAGGGTCATATTGAAGAACAAAATACGATTTTATAGTATTCCGATTAGTTTTTCCACGTTTTATTGGCTTACTGATGTCATTCTCTAATCACATTACTAGTATATACACATTGCGTAACTCTCAAGTAGCATGTCTTGGCTTTCAAACGCGATGCTTGTGACGAGCAGTCTCGCTAGCAGACGATGTTTTCCCTCTACGTTTTATCATTTCAAGCGCAACCTGCATACGAAATCTCCTGGATGGTTGTGTCAGTCTGTTTTAACTGTAAACGACAACTCCACAACACAACACCTCCCCAAGTGTGGTGATTACAATAGAAAACACTTCTCTAGTATTTCAATCAATAACAAGAACATCATTGAAGTGAACACATCCGACGCAGAGAAGTTTTTAGCAAAGTACAACACCATCATGCTGGATTGCGATGGCGTTTTCTGGAAAACAGATCACATAACCCCGCTTCCCGGTATTGCTGAGGCCATGTCCAAATTAAGGAACCTTGGTAAGCAAATACTGTTTGTTACAAATAACAGCATACCTGGTCGAGATGTTTTAACAGAAAAGTTGCGTCAGTATGGACTCCACGCATCCTTTGAAGAAGTCTTCAACGTGTCGTATGCCGCTGCTGTTTACTTGAAAAATGTTGCCAAAATTAAGCGGTCAATATATGCCATGGGAACTCCTGGCTTGGAGGATGAATTAAAACAATTGGGGCTGAAGTATTACGGATTCGGGCCCGAGGTGGAGGAACCGACCAGAGACAATAGCAAGCTATTGAAGATGAAATTCTATGATGACGTGGATGCAGTTCTTATCGGATTTGACGAACATTTCAATTACGTGAAACTATACAAAGCTGCAAGCTATCTCACAAATAAATCCTGTTTGTATGTTGCTACAAATGATCTTGGAGGCGGAGTTCTCATTGGCCCTAACCGAATGCAACCAATCACTGCATCCATTGTTAATGCTGTTACTACCACTGCCATGAGGACCCCGACTGTGATGGGGAAACCATACCTGCACATGTACGAATGTATTGAAGCCATGTATCCTGACATCGATAAGTCTAGGACTCTCTTTATTGGAGATAGTGTAAAGGCAGATATAGGATTTGCGAAGGCAGTGGGAATTGACTGTGCATTGGTGATGACTGGGTCTGGAAACTTGGGAATTGTTGAAGCAAATCCTGGTCTTGAGCCTGACTTTCTACTGGAGTCTCTCGCAGTGTTAGGTTGATAGTACATGTATATAGCCAGGTAATCGTCAAGATCCAGACTGATAAACCACTGGACTAAGGGACTATAGACCTATATTCTACGATATATACAATGCTATCGTAGATCTATGAGAATCTTCCGGGTTTTTCCGCTGCCCGATTTTTTTTTCTCCAGGATTTCCTTTCGTAATGAATTCCCCACCGGCCATGTAGTTTCTAGACATAGGAACAGTAACCATACCAAGTCTAAATCATTTTCAGTTTTGTTTTCCCCCAGCCATTCTCTAGTATATGGATGGAAACCGGTATAGGCCTACAACTTGGTACAACATATTGAATTACGATTCATCTTTGGTGGGATGTTCGGATTATCTATTAAAGATATAATGTATACCCAAGCACATAAAAGTGGAGAATAGAATTTATGTTTTACAATATTTTACAAAATGCTGGAAATTGTGATTCCTAAACAAGTGATATTTTCAATTGACGCATGGACTGATGCAGGGTCATATTGTGATTACGTTTTACAAATTTGTAAAGTTGTATCCATGTATACCGGAAGGCATTCCACAATGATAATGACAATCCATTTATTGTAAAAAAAAATGCAGTAATAAAATTTAGTCACTGAAATTAAATAAAAGTCTGGATGCGACCCTGCATTAGGTCATGGTATACCGGTAATATACAATGCCATGATGATGATAACCTTATTTCAGACATTGGATATAATAGGTACCTTTTGTTTTGGCATCCAGTACGCATTTTATAGCTGTCATTTGTCGATGCAAGAGGCAACCAGTTTCCTTGTAACGGTGTATTCATCAAGCAGGATGTGGTTGGGATTTCCCGGTATATGACATTACAAAGATGAATATAATTATTTATAAATACAGATTGGAGTATGTTAATAACAAGGTGGATGCCAAAGCATTGTGACAAGAATACTTAATTTGTGCCATATATATATATATCCAAGCTTGCTTGTTAGATTTGGTATATTTTACCAAGAATCTTGTACCGATATGTTAAAAATGTCTATTTTTGTCATATTTCATATATACATGTATAGTAAATATTTTTCAATATATTTCCGGTGACACTATTCTTTTGATAATATTGCGCAAACAATGTTGTGATGTATTGTTTTATTATGCATATTAAACATGATCATAAAGCACCATAAATCGATTGCTGTCTGTATGGAGTAATGGTTAGATCAGCGGTGTTTGATCCCAGTTTGCTTCATACCAAATGACATTACTTGTTCCATTGCTTGGTGCGCAGCATTAAAGAGGTAAAAGCAAGAACTGGTCAGCTCCGAGTCAGTATTCTGTGTCTGAGTGGTGTATGCATGGTCAAACTACGGGATGGTCTTCCAGTGGGTGGGCAAGCACTATAAAACTGGTGGAGATCCAGCCTTGTACAAGCAGAAATTATATGCACACACACACACACACACACACACACACACACACACACACACATGCTAGCTGCAATATGAGTGCACTAATCTTGAAGACGGCTTTAAACAACAATTCAACAACAATTCATAAATCGATTTGGTTGGAGTTTTCCCCCAAAAAAAATGTGTTATGTTACCCTCCCAGCATGATCAATAAGGGATCATCCTATGGCTGGTTTGTCAGTAATTGCATATTACTGCAATGTTCAATACTATTTATGTTGTAGGTTTCGTTCTGACCTAGACTGACAAGCCGTGATATGAATGAAATAATCTTGAAGCCGGCTATAAACCATAATTTGGGTGAATTGTATCAATTTGTTATGCCGTCTATTTGAAGTTAGGTACATTGATATTGCATGGGTTAGGATAGGGCTGCGCATTAGTGTATGTAATATCATGCGTGATGTCATAATACATAGATGTCACAGTCAATGCACATTAGTGTATGTAATATCATGCGTTATATCATAATACATAGATGTCACAGTCAATGTCATATGTCGTACCATATTATTGATTTTTATTTTATTTCAATTTTGTTATTACTGGTTACATGTACATTCTACGCAAAAGTCAAATTGGACTTGAGAAAGCTAAGAAAACTTTACTTCTGTCACTTCTGTGTTACTGTTTAGTGTTGTATATTTATTTATTAGTATTATTAAGCGTTTTCCAGTACACCTTCAAGCTTGGCTGTAATTTTATTTGAATTTGATTGAACTTGTCAGAGTATTGTTAATTTTTAATTTATTTTGTTTGTAAAATGACATTGTTTGCTTGGTATATTAAATATATTATCCTATTCATACATTTAGTGTATTAGTATATTATGTACTTTAGAATAACTGTAATTTTATGTTTGTTTGTTTGTTTGTTCATCAAGAGAACTCAAATATATTTCTACTGTTCAAAGCAAGTACAAACTCGAAGAATATATATCACTTGATAGAATAATAGCAATGTTAAATATCAATCTATGCTAAATAATATTACGACTAATGTCTATGTGTTGCAATAGGTAATCTAATATACACATTTTGGGAGTCAATTAAAGTTGTAATCGGCAGTCAATATAGAAGTTTGAAATTGCTTCTGGAATGTAGTAAAGATGTGGCCATTTGAAGAAAATATATATCTATGCTACCATGAAGAAAAGTGATTACTGAATCGATCTGTTGGGGTATCCGGTCCTGTCCCTCGTTTATTTATTTACATGTATTTGAAAAGCAGCGTTGGAGCCAATGAATATACAGTGTATTAGATGAATACTTGTATATTAATATATGACTCAAATAGAGATATATAGAACTGCAGTTAGGCACACCCTCATCTTGAAAATCACACTATTAATATGCTTATCTGTAGTTAAAAAAGTTGTTCGCAAAGGAACGAGATACTAGTAGGTGACAAGCAAATGTTGGAATGGTTATGGCACCATACCAGCTACAGACCTATTGGAAGTGTTGTGTCATATTTCAAATACTCATCTTTATTACCTTTGTCTATTATCATACATATGCTGTGATTACTACACAATGTATTTTAATTTACCGGTATTGTATTGTGGAATATTTTGTCATGTTTTCAAATGATTTATAACATAATTTGGTAACCTCATAAATTTTCTTTGCTATCAAAATTGATTATGAGTGGAGCACGATACATTTTTTATTATAATATATATTTTATTTTATTAAAGTAATAAAATAACACCTTTGGAAATATGTAAAAATTTCAAAATAAATGAAACTTCATACATGGCTTTACTGCCTACTGTTCTACTGTTCTACCTCGGGTGGAGGTGCAGTCGCAAGTACAACTTCATTAAAATCAGATATGAACCTCTCCAAACCTCAGAGCGTCGGTTTCTTTATCGGGTTATAATTAGATTGTCCTTCTGCAGTGATTGTCATGACGACAATTATGACTGAATACGAACAACATTCCACTAAAATTCCAAGTTTATTTTATAACCAAATGAATAAACGATGGCAACAAATAGGTATAGATACATACTGACATGGTCATGGAAGATCTCTATTGCACACATGGGCCAGGATAAACCAATATATACCATAGAACAAATATATTAAAAATAATCATGCAGGAAAAAAAGTGAACAGTAATTTTAAAGGCATGCAATCACAGATTGAGATGATTGGGTTTTTTTTGTATAAAGCTTCAGATAAATGTACAAGATATTTAATTACATCTGGGTAACCAAGCTTGTCATTTCTGTTAATGATATTAATAATTCTTCAGCATGGTTGGCAGTTCAGATGTAATCTGATTGCAGTACTTTGGCTTTTGTGAAGTCTGGGACATGTCATTTCTAGATGCAGGAATTGTTCACCTATCTGCGACCATACAGCGTTTGAAGTTATACGATTGTCCTGCTGCACGCGTTCCTTTAAGCTTTCACTGTGTTGGGGAATCACCAGTATCATGACAAAAAATATTACTCCTGAAGTATATATGGTACATGCCATTCCTGAAAGGTTCATTTAAATTCCTGATTATTATTGTGAGCAGACAAATTATATCTAAAAAAGTAGGACATGATAAATATGTACCTTATACATTTGTAGCCGCATCTTATCACACACTGAATAAAGTACATATAGATAACAGAAATTGTATATACTAGTATTTTATCAGGAGATGATTAGATTCACTATTAGGTCGTCGACTAGATGTGATTGCCATGCTTTCAAAGAACTAGTATCTAAACTTAATAAACACTAACATGATAAACTGCAAAAACGACTAAGCTAAGTATTGCACAAGACTTGTATAAATCCTTGAAGTTGATAATCCAATGTGTACATTAATATCACTGTCCACCTAACTGACAATATGATTACACAACCTCAAGGTTATTCATATACTAGCATACTTTAAATCACAGATTTTGATGATCATTTTTTACTAAATTTTACTACAATCTCTTGGCATTTGGCATGTATAGTTCCTTTTGAACTGGCAATGCTGTTTTTATAAATCCATGTATGGGGGAATTCCATAGTACTCATATGCTAGCTTCCATTATTTGACACTTGTTTCGTCTTTTTCAACAGACTGTCACCAAACAATGGCATTTAAAGGTTTTGATTTGTTTGTCCCTACAATTAATTGAATAGAAGAACATCGGTAACAAGACTACTAAACATACCGGTATGTTGGCAACAGGTATGATGTGAAGAAAGATATCTTACTGGTAGAATAATCTATTTGTGTCGATATAACAAATCTACTAGTAGTCTATATAATATTATTTAGTTCCAACCTTTATTTAGGTCTGGCTGTGATTGTATGCATTTAAATAGTTGAGCAACAAAGTGTATATATATGAATATGCTTTAAATATGTACAGTATTAAACACTGTATATACATAGTGATTCAGATCTTCATTGGTAATAATAATATTGTATGTCTCAATTATGTACAAAAGCCCATTTTTCCCAAAATTTCAGATTACATATGCACATACATGTATCACGAGTTACAATACATGTTGATGGTAAAGAGTTGGAATTAAAAAAATTGGTACTTTCAAAATTGAGGAAAGTAATTCGGACCTTCACAAATGGTTATAATGTGCATTGATACATGTAGTTTCAAAATAATGAATAAATAAATAAGTCAGTTTTTGATAGTATTGTCTAGTTAGCTCAAAATTATATTTTGTTTAAATTAGATACATAGTGCCCAATCTTTTAGAAATGTATGAAAGTTTCCTTTACAATGCTCTATGTGCACTCTGCTACAAACACTAAGAGTAGAAAATGTAAATGCTATGCAAAACTACCAATAGAATACAGTCCTATCTATTCTATACATAACATTATGCAAATTGCATACGTACAAAACAATGACATAAACAAAATTGCATTTGATGTCAATTGAATGTCTTCATACAAAGAAGACTCGAACTAAAATAAAAGTTCATAAAAGGTAAAAAGTGACATTGATTTACCATATATGGATGAATTGATAAATAAACATATCCATTCAATAATTTTGTTTAAATAATATCACAATAGGACAAATGTTGAGAACATTAATGATTACAGCAAACATCAGTATTAAACTAACATTTTAGACATACACAGCACAGGAAAATGTACTTCCTTGCATGACAGCAGTAGCAGTCTTAACGAAACAAGCAACGACGATCACAGCAGGTCCACAGCAGCGACGGCCGCTCCCCACATTTTAAAACTCTCCCCGTCAGGTGGAGCTGTGGGTCAGGGTGTAGTAGCCTAAGTAGGGAGGGGAAGGGGTTGTGCGGAGGAAAACTTAAATAATATTGTAGTCAGTGCTCTGGGGGGGCCTCCCCCACGTAACGCTACGCCCCTGTCCGGGGCAGCCGTGGGTCGGGGTGTAGTTGGGAGGGGGCGGGGTTGCATCGTACACGCGGCTCCCCGTGGCCTCGGTGAAGGACTGGCGCCGGAACATGGGGGTGCTGTTGCTGTCCACCGACGTCTGCTGCTTCATCAGTGAGTTGACCCTCAGCTGTTCATCACGCTGTTTCTGCATCGTCTGACGAAGTGTGCGACGTTTCTGAAACGGAGTTAACAGAGGAGACTTTAAAACTGGTAGTGTGTTCTAGAAAACAACATACAGTGCATGGTTGACGAGGAGGAATAAAATGATAATTAAAACTACAACACCCACTGGGAATACAACATTTATCGGAATTACCTGATCAACCTTTATTATATTGTAGTGTACATCACTGATAATTTATGATAATATATGAAATGAGAACTTGTAATTCAAAATGTTTCACATCAAGATGTAATAAGAAATAGTGTGTTTTGTATTGTAAAATGTTCAGAATATATCTAACTAGTGTATTATATAAAATATGTTGCAATTGTTCTGGTATTCAGCCATACTATGTACGATGATCACACATAAGCAACGTCATTGCCATTTTTTCCAGGTTCTGTCAGTTCATGAAGATAAGCCCATGTTTCCCGCAATTTCTTCTTTTTCTGGAAGTGAAGAAAAATTCATCCTCTTTAGGAAAAGGGTCGATTATCTACTCATTCTGAAAAGAGGCGTCCCTAGACAAATGTCAAATGTTACTTAAAATTTCCATTCATGTCCCATATGAGCCATGCATGAGTCGGAAGTTATACAATTTTGTATGTATTTTTAAATTACAATTCATTCTCAGATTAATTTTGAATTTGTCTAGAGGTGTCCGAGTTAACGCAAGCCAGAGAGAGTGAGAGAGAGATCATGCAGTTATCAGCCGTCCCAGTTGCGAGCTTCATGCTATCCACAGCTCCCACGTAAAGGACCAGATTAGTGACCGGACTGTGACCTGAAACATCCTGGGCCCACGTGCACATCTCGGCTTAACGCTAATAACATAACTTCCTGTGCTTGAGAAGAAAATCTTAAAGTTGAAGCTATTGTGTGAAAGTCATTGTGTGTCACCCACAGCATAGTATAGATCTCTTTGCTATATATGCTAGTAGAACAGTAGGCTACCTTGAAATAGTGCCCAATCCAGGAGTCTGAAGAATACCAGAAGAAGTAGTAGACCTGGGGCGCTATTCTCGAAACTTCTTAACTAAAGAACTTGGTCAGAAGAGATCTCACTAAAATTGACATGAGCAGAAACCCAGTTATGCAAATTCTTGGTACTTACGACCTTTTTAGGACTTAAGAAGTTTCCAGAATACGGCCCATGTCTGGCATTATAACATCTTAGATGTAAAAGCATTTCCTCTCATGAATCGTGAGGTATTCATCGGTATCTGTCTTTAAACTTGTAGAGAAGCACAGTGGAAAATATTGTTTTTACATCCAAAAGTATTAACAAAGTCTATCAATTTGATGCAGACACATGACTTGTGGCTATAGTGGTGTATTGCCACACATGCAGTGGAATATGTAAGTAACAGTACTCCACCCAAGCAATAAGATTTTAAAATTATGATTTGGACATCGTGCAAATGGACCCAGGTTTCAGTAGGAGGAGGAACAGAAATGTAGAGGATTAGTCGAGACATGACAGATCAGTTTCCTTTGAGTAAACGTGCAACCAGACATTAGTAAAACATTTAAAATTATTGTTAGAAGTTCTGTATCGTAATTGTGTACACAATCCATGCAATTCCAATATAAATTACGAGATTTATCAAAAGAAACGTTCTATAAATATATACACCACTTTCTATCATTGTTTAATGTCAGGGTTGTACATGGCATAATAAACAGAAAATGTCAATTCTCAATATTACAACTAGGTATTAAAAGACTGCATTCATTCAATGGCATATCAACTATTCAATATTGAACGCAACAAGGTGTTCAGTGAACTTTTTGCACAAAATACTTATTTTTAAAATAAGTTCCTTTTGTGAGTATACAATGTATACAACACATTTAGGCTTATATTCCTAATAAATAATTCCTGAAACGTCCTTCAATTACATAATTTACATAACATATATTTTTTAGGAAACTGACACACTTCAGATCAATTTTACTGGTAAAAAGAGTGAAAAGTTCAGTTTAACCGTGTTGCATTCAACCCCTTGATAACAGCACTACAAGGCAGGGATTGCCAACTTTCAATTTGGTTAATTTGTAACTATGTGAGAGCAGTGAAACGTGCGATTCTATTTTACAGCTGTTGTTAGCTTTTGCAAACATTGGATATATTTTAAGATACCGGTAGTATACTAGTATTGCATTTTTGCCTTTATTTCGTAAACATTGTGTATTCCATATTAAAAAAAAAATCATAATTAATTTGATATCTATATCTAGAATTATGTATAATATACCATCATACCTTGATATTTCTACTGTACGACCATACCTCTATATTTCCTCTCCATCTGTCTGCAGCATTGCGGGCCAGTTCTAACTCCTTGTCCTTGAGGCCACGATGTCTCTTGTAGGCAATCTCCACAAATATCAGCAAGACTCCTGCGACAATACCTCCAGCCACCATCATGAAGACACCTGCATAGGACAGCATGCATTCATGCTAATTGTACAGTATATATACCAGGGGAGGCATCCTATAAACTGCTTAATTAGTTTTACAACTTAGTCGAAAATTGATTTGCTCATAATATTGACGGCAAACAATGTTGTTGGCTGGCATTTTTATTATTAGTTGTCGACCGGTCTCGAGGGGAATATGGGGTGATGTACCGTCTATGTGGGTTTATGTACCCCGAGCCC
>JAULBO010065554.1:0-11308 GCA_032355325.1 Clypeosectus delectus | reverse complement strand
GATTCTCCGATTTATCCAATTGTCGCCGTTACAGAGATTCGGCGTTCTGCCTTGTCGCCGATTTAGCCGGTACCCTTTAAATTTCAATGTTTCCCCTTCTAATCTAGTTTGTGTTAAAGAAACGTAAATTACAGCCATTTGGCCATTGAACTTCCACCTGACTATTCAGGGGTTAATAAATTGGCACTAGTTTCTGTAGTCAGAGCCAAAATGCCTAATGCTAAAGATATTCTGAGGACTAGTAGTAGTAGAGATTTTGTATTTATTAGGCTTTTACTATATATACCGGTATGTTATCATTATCAGGACTAGTGTTCCAAAAAGTTAATATCAACCGCTGCTATTGAGTTTGATTTTCGGCTCAACTCAATGTTTTGAGCTTGAGGGTTTTAGCTTGGCCCGGAGAGTGGAAGTTTGTGGGTTGAATAAACCCGGTCGTGTTATACCGAAAGACGTTAAAAGACGACACTTGTTGTTCCCATGCTTGGCACTTAGCATTAAAAGGGGTAAAGTAAGGACTGGTGGGCTCGGTGAAATACCCGGACTAGCACAAGCAGTCATATGCACGTACACACATGCATACACTACACACAAGCCGTGATATGTATGAACACTTTCTTGAAAGCAGCTTTAAACCCCAATTAACAACAACAACAACAAACGACTCTGGACAATTCATAATGTGTTTATCAATATACATGTACTATAATATAGTATGTACTATTTCATTTATCAATCATTTAAGTTGTTGCACTATATATTCGATTCTGAATGTATTCTGAAATCTGCAAATATCAGCTCATTTATAAAATATTGCAGATATTGCAGATATTTCTTATTTTTCTGTAGGGGACATGTATTAGAAAATCTGGACATTAGAAAATTAGATATTGATAAATTTTGTGTGTACATATAATACCAAATTTGATGATCTTTTTACAGTTTAAAAGATCGGAAATCATTTGGAATAACCTGAATCCAGACTTTGTCCAGAAGTTTGTTATGCAATATTACTTTGAACAGTCACAGAAGCTGAAGTTTGAAATGTAAGTCAGGGTTATATTACAGTAATTTAATACTAGTAGACTATACATTATATTTCAATTATTCCATTCTATTACTATTTATCGACAAATGTACATAACAGAAAGTATATGTGGGTAATTATTTAAGTTTTTGTTTTTGTATATTTCAGATACGATGTTGACTCATCTAGTTCTGATCTTTCCAAACATGTGAGAAACTAACGACGTTCTTTCTTTCAATATGTCAAATACATCAATAGATTATGACTATGTTCATAAATTCATTAATTAAAGGAGATTTAACTACTGTAAATCCAAAAACGTTAGCATCATAAAATGTTAATGGGAATATGGCCTACACATGTACATCTACGGAATACTGTCATCTTTTCTAAATATTAGCGAATTAAATGTTAACGCAGGATGTTATTGAAATTCCATTATGCATGGGTAAATTTCATTTGAACCCGACCCTCTTGCTATGTTATACAATAATTAATATTCTTATTCGGGTAATAGGTAATATTATTATTAAGTCCGTGAAGAGATTCTGGTTTGTTTAGTATGTAGATTTGTTTAATAATAACGAGAGGTAAATTAATAATAAATTTGTGTGTAGTTACGCATGGCTATCGGATTACCTAGAGTTACTTGAACTTACTTCCCTTCCTTACTTTGCCTTTTGGAACCAGGGGCCGTATTCTCAAAACTTCTTAAAATAATTTCTTAGTAAAAAAAAAACTCTTTAAAATTGACACTAGCAGAAAACCAGTTAGGCAGATTCTTAGTACTTACAAACTTCTTAGGACTTAAAAGTTTCAAGAATATGGCCCCAGGCCCCAAGTGTTGTATACAACTTGAGTAAAAACTCCAACCTAGCCGAGATTTTCCTCAAGTTACAACTGTGTATGAAATTCTTCACCAGGCATTAACTTGTTCCCCTACTGTACACATTACTCTCCTAAATCAATCACTACTACATGTATGTATGATTATAAATTAAATATTATTCTTCAGGATTTCTTAGGACGTTTAGAGTGCTCCCTTGGTGAAATTGTGTCTTCAAACAAGCTTGTACGCAAACTAATGTAAGTACTGTACACAATATTGAATATATGGAGAGAGAAAATAAATAGCTATGGATTTCTGCTGATATGTTTTTCACATAATTTAACCTCACATCACATAGAACATTTCTAAGTTTTGTAAAAACGTAGTATAGATTATAATGTCATTGGTCATTTCATCATGTTCAACCTTTACACCAAAACACACAATATCTATAATCATCGCGTATGGGTGAAATATTCTTGCAGCGACATTAAAACAACAAATCAATCGATCAATTTTACGAATATGCTAAGAATCGTAATGGTATGCTCTTTTACTTGACCTTTGCCATATTTTTTGTTCCCTCAGTGGACCGAAGAAAGACAGTGGGACTATTGCTGGTAAGTAGGCCAACTTATTTATCGTAATAACCCCGGGTTTGGCATTTTGTTGTTGGAAGCAGCTGTTGCTAAATTTATTCAAACCATTTTTACCTCGGACATAATTACAACATTAAAATATTTATTCCATTTTGTGATTATATGTATCCAATTATAATTATTTTCTAAAGATTAAATGTTTACATAACATTAGTGAATGAAATGATGGGCTGGCCCCAGTTGCTCGAAACACTTGTAGGTCTACAATAGTTGTAACTTGGCTCCCACCACAATAGCATTTGTTGACCGTACAATAGCAATACGGTGGTGGCTATTGTTTTTCTTTTATATAAGATGTTCATTAATTCAAATCCTACTACTACGCAAAAGTAATGAATGAATGATTTGCTGTTTAACGTCTCTGCGAGAGTATTTCACTCGTCCTGTATCAGTTAAATATTCTCGCAGCGACATTAAAGTCCACGGACATTTGAATTATCAATATGGTTTTCATTCCCTTCTGATGTTAGCATGTCATATTCTTATACAATCTCTGCGATTATCTTTCTAAATGGAGATCGCAGTGTGTCACAGTGCTAAAGTATGTGACCGCCAATGCTCGAAAACTGGTCGATCGATAAAAATTGTGACGTCACACCAGGCGCAGCTGCGTGATAAGCTTCGTCATTGTTTGTTCCTTGCCGGCCTTGGTTGCGCTGTGTTGTGTATGGATTGGGACGTCATAGTATTGCAATGATGTCACAGTCGGCCAGTCCTGGTGTGACGTGACTCCTGCATACCTTGTTACAGAAGCTGGCATGACCCAAATATGTGCGTTATTTCACTGGGAATGTTGTTTTGAAGAGGTGTATATTAGTGTGTAAATTATTATTTTGACACAAGCAAACCACTTTTAAAAAAGAAATTGTCCGTGGTCTTTAAACAACAAATCATTCATTCATTCATTATTTGGAAAATGTCAATAAATGTTTAAATGGTCACTCGGATATATAGGAAATAGGTGGGTGGGTGTAATTTGAATTACTTGTTGCCAGGGAAACAATCCATTGTAGCCGATATTTATTTTATGTTTTAGTTTCTGCTGAAG
Source organism: Clypeosectus delectus (assembly GCA_032355325.1). Classification (NCBI taxonomy): domain Eukaryota; kingdom Metazoa; phylum Mollusca; class Gastropoda; order Lepetellida; family Lepetodrilidae; genus Clypeosectus; species Clypeosectus delectus. The sequence continues at coordinate 7,745 of JAULBO010065554.1, read as the reverse complement.
AGCTGAGTAGTTGTAAGGTGAGTTTTGGCTGAAAATTCCTAATAATTTATAATAAAGTTATCCATTCTATAAACACGATAAATAAGATACCATTACATGCAGCTTACCTAGCAATTTATCATGTTAAATTATGCAATGTTCCTGTGTCAAAGAAGTTCATTAAGCATGTCTTCACAGCGATGTATATTCAATTTTTGGACCACTACATGATAATGATATAGTAAAAGCCTAATTAATATATACTAGTATACTATTACCGGGTATCCTAAATTTACAATAATCCTGAGGATACATTTAACCTTGTGAATTTAGGCGTGATCTACATAACTGCTGTGTTGACCCTCCTCTTTTCATGTGGCTGAGTTTATGAGATGTGTTGTGGTTCCAGGAACAAGCTACACTGCAGTTTTGTGCCCACAAGCTGGACAAAAAGGACTTCTTCGGGAAATCAGATCCATTCCTTACTTTCTCCAGGTCTAACGAGGACGGGAGGTACTAACATCTTTAAATGTGTGCTTAAATAGTCAGCCAGCAAAATGAAGCCTCATGCACCCACCCAACCGCCTGAGACTGGAAAGTTACACACAGGAGAACACCTTTTAACATTTGTGTCTCTTCCTGATTTGTAATTGAAAATAAAGATTACAATGCTAGTTGCAGGGTTGGGTTTGCAGCATCTTGCTTAAGCCACGTGACCGAACTTGACAAGCTCCTATAGTCCCCTTGCCTGCACAGGCCATAATCTCATAAGCACTGTTCTAGTCAGTGAGGTCAAAGCCTTTTTGCCGGTGCTGATAGTTTAATCAGATTCGCCCTAACACTGGAGGCTCCGCCTACTTTGTCACTCACAGCATCTTCAAACATAATCGGGACGCTATCGTAACACATGTTTTGAAAGGTTGATTTCAAATTAGAAACATGGGGAGAGATTTCACTCTGCCGACGGTGTGTAAATATGCCTGCCAGGTTTTGCATGACTATGCTCGGAAGAGTAATGACGGAGGATGCTACCGTTCTCAGGGAGATGGGGTTGCAGGGGTGGGGTTGCGTGGGCGGGCGGTAATGCAATTGGCGGAATGTTGGACTTCGGAGCCAAAGGTCCCAGGTTCAAATCCCGCTTTGGGAAGCCGACATCAATGTGCACGGAAGTTAACTTTCGTGATGGGATGCACCGTCTGTGCTGTGGCAGTTCAGATATCATCCTTGGTGCCATCCATTGCTCGCAGGTTTACTGCAACATTCAGCTCTACAGGCGTTGCAGATTCTTTCTTGCCCTGAACTGACAAGCCGTGCTATGAGTGCAAGCATCTTGAAAGCTGCTATAAACCCCAATTTAATGTGTATTAATTTAATGCAGGGCTGGCTACGCTTATGCCGTTATGGTACCAAGTACTTTCATTTTTTACACTGATTAAAAGAAATTACAACCATATACCTTTTTCACAATATACAGTGTTTGAAATTCAGAAAATAATAAACAGATCATTCTCTTCAGGCACAATGTTAACTGTGGTCAAATCTGTAATTTGCAGGGTGTCCCACAGATACCTGTAACATTGTAGATGTTCTAATGACACCTGGCCCCCTATTAATTTGAACTATTCCTACATACATGTACCTGTGTTGATTCACCTGCAGTGACAGAATGTGGTAGGTACGGACAGAAATTTGGGTTATTTTTGTCAACAATGTCGCCGTTTTTCAGCTTCACAGTTGTGCACAGAACTGAGGTGATCAAGAAGACCCTGAACCCTACGTGGAAGCCTTTCATCGTGTCAGTCAGGGCCATGTGTAATGGAGACTATGACAGGTTAGTGATGGTGGTGCTGGTGGTGTAGTGGTGGTAGTAGTAGTAGTAGTAGTAGTAGTAGTAGTAGTAGTAGTAGTAGTAGTAGTAGTAGTCATAGTTGTATGAATGAATTATTTGTTGCTTAACGTCGCTGCGAGAATATTTCACTCATACACGACAGTTGTATGAGTAGTAGTAGTAGTAGTACTAGTCATAATAGTAATAGTAGTAGTAGTAGTAGTAGTAGTAGTAGTGGTAGTGGTAGTGGTGGTAGTGTAGTAGTAGTAGTAGTGGTAGTGGTAGTGATAGTGGTAGTGGTAGTGGTGGTGGTGGTGGTGGTTAGTGTGGCAGTTGAGTGAAAGACTCGCACATCATCGTTAGGTCACATTTCAATTCCAAAATGGTTTGGGGGTAGTAGTGGTGGTGGTGGTTAGTCGCAGTTGAGTGAAAGACTCGCACAGCATTGTTAGGTCACATTTCAATTCCAAAATGGTTTGGGGGCAGTAGTGATAGTGGTGGGTGGTAGTAGTAGTAGCAGCAGATTAATATAGCACAATAATTAAACTGGCATTATTTTAAGATCTAGTATTAGCTTAGGGTGATTATTACAATTGAGTTCATTAAACAATTACGACCAAGTAAAAGACAGTAGTAAACTTAACACCTTCCTTTTGCAGGGTCATAAAAGTTGAATGTCATGACTGGGATGCAGATGGAGGGTAAGCATTGACGACCATGAACCGAAACTCTGTAATGTACACTTTTAGTACAGGGAAACAGACAGACCACGCACTAACAAATTGACTGATCATCTTACCGAGAACATTAATCATTTCCATTAAAGGTCCGATTTCCAGTATGTTTTCAGTGGATTTCGACTCAAATCAATCTGGTTAAATACGCTGTACATGAATGTCTGGTTGGGCTATGAGGATACAAATTGGTCTTATTTCAGACATGACTTCATTGGGGTATTTATGACATCACTTCGGGAGCTTTCTCGTGGGCCAATGGAACAGAACAGATACGAAGTATGTAGAATACCCTTTTTCTCGTTTTTTTTTCTGTCAGAACTCGAATTACTGAGAAAATCTATTTCAAATGGTATATGCATTTGTAAGTGTTTAGTCTTTAGATGTGCACACAATATTCAGTACATTGGTGAAATTTGATTAACTCCCTTTTAGCACAATATCATTGTTTACTGCCTCTGTATAAGGTGCCTGAGTGGAGTATCCATGTTCAAACTGCGGCATGATATTCCAGAGGACTAGCACTATAAAGACTGGGAAATACCCAGACTAGAACAAGCAGTCATATGCACATACACACAAGTCGTGATATTTATAGCATGTTCTTGAAAGCGGTTTTAAACACCAAACAACAACAACATTCGATAGGAAATGATATATGTTTGAGTCAATGACCTTAAATCTTGTTCCAGTCTATAGGTACACAAAGTTATGTCACAATCTGATTCTAAATCCACAAATGCATCAGAGATAGTTACCTTCTGATCTTCATAAGACACTTTCTATTTCAGTGTATAAATCCTAAGAAAAAGCAGAAGAAAGGGAATAAATATCAAAACTCTGGTATTGTAAGTATTGTTGCAATGGTTGTGCTTTTTTGGTTAATTTGAGGTGTGTATCAGGGACGTAGCTATCTTCCTACAAAGTGTACTCGGAGGACATTCGAAGCCGACATTAATGTCCAAATGTGCAGGTTTCCAATGTCGTCAAAAGTAATATTTGGAAAATAAAGTGTACACACGCGAGTACACTGCGTATAGGTAGCTACGCCAATGGCAGTGGCTTAACCAATTAACACTAGCTGCACAGACTCGATTTAACCGTACAGTGCCAATCCCTGGCCACAATTGATGTCAATAGAGAATATGTACCTTTATAGCTGCAAGAGTTTTCATTAGCATGGAAGGATCAATCTTGCAGGTCCAAAAAAAATTCTTTGCTGGAGAAAATAAATACCTAAATGAATATTATTTTACAGAAAGGTGAGACACATACCGCATATATTGTGGCTAAGTTTTAGCCTTACTGTTGGAAGCTATGGTAAAACATCAGCGATTGAACCTTACGTTTAAAGTCTTTATCATTGGAATAAATTGCTCAGGCTAGTGTTACGTATACCCCTGAAGATCAAAACTATTGTACGCAATATCTTTCAATATTGCAATTTGGATACAGATATATAATGTGTGGCGTAGTGGTTAGAGCGTTGGACCGGAGAGAGGAAGGTTGGGGGTTGAAATCCCCAGCCGCATCATACCAAAAGACGTTAAAAGATGGAACTTGTTGTTCCCCTGCTTGGCGCTCAGCATTAAAGGGGTAAAGCAAGGTCTTAGGACTGGTTGACTCGGAATCGGTATAATGTGTCTGAGTGGAGTATCCATGTTCACACTGCGGCATGATATTCCAGTGAGCTAGCACTATTAAAACTGATGAAATACCCAGACTAGCACACATGCATACACTACATACAAGCTGTGATATCACATTCTTCAAAGCAGCTTTAAACCCCAATTAACAACAAGAACAGTTACAACAATAACGTATGTCATGGCCTAACACTATGATAAACACTATGCCCCAACCATGACTGGACTACCAGTAACATACTAGCCTGCTTTGTGCTCATTTATTCTTTTTGTTATTCAGGTGGAACTGCTGTCGTGTAAAATAATTAAAGTCTACACATTTTTGGACTATATTCGTGGAGGGTAAGACTTTTTTATTTCTAAAATAATTCATATTTAAATGCCATTTCAAGCCATAATAGTAACAATCTCTAAATAAAATATCTTAATTAATATCAAATAATGATGATGTTAAGCATTCATGCTGACCACTAATTGGTAATATTTACCAGAATTTTGTTTCATGTCCAATATGATAATGTAAACATGATCTTAGATGGTTCATTTTCCAGGAAGCTGCCTGCAAGCAATTATAGTTAAAATAGGTCATAGAGTGTACGTTCATGTACAAAGTATTGGTACAGAATTATGTCGAAAAATAAAAAATAAAAAATAAATAAAATAAATTCTTTTTGTGATTGACATATTATTTCTCTCCCCTCTTTTCTAGAACACGATTGCACTGTACGTTTGCTATCGACTTCACCGCTTCCAATGGCGACCCGAAATCTCCAACTTCCCTTCACTACATGAATCCATACCGACCCAACCCATATGCTACTGCAATCAGGGCAGTAGGTAACATCGTACAAGATTACGATACGTGAGTCGTTTTTTTTATTCAATACTCACAATCGTGTGTCCTACATGTATGTGCACAAAACAAAAGTTGAGACATTTAAAATATTCTGCCGTGCATCAAGAATGTGATTTAATTATTAGAATTGCTAACAACTTATTATATATTGTACCATGATATTAAAATTTCCTTGAATTTGATTGGTCGCAATGGCTGGAAAAGTGTGGTGGGTTAATCGCATCACTAGAAATATCGAAGAACAATCGGAATAATCACGGCGTAAGAAAATTAATCCGTTGGTTAACATCGATAACCTCCTGGAAAATTAGCAATAGGAACGGTTTATCTCCTATAAGTATTTCTGTTTAAAACGGAAAAGTGGGGTTTTCCATCGACATGTATCAACATTTTCCACTAGAAACAATAGGCAAATTCTGTGTTTTCAAAATAGACAAGATGGATACCTGTCTACTTTAAGAGTGGTGACGTTCTAATTTTAGGTGATAGATCAAATTTGGTTACCAGTTTACCTTATCCAAAAATATAGATATTTATCCTCGATTAAATGGATGACACTCTGTATCTGGTTTAATAATTTAATTTTAATATTGAGACGACCAATTAGTATTATGCCATGATTAGTATTATGATTAGTTTTATGCTAAAATAAGTATTTCTTCTTTAATACAATAACAATATAGAACATTCCACTCTGAAATCATGGTTTAAAGTTAAGTTTAAACTATTTTCTTTGCATGAATTTCAGTGACAAACTCTTCCCCGCTCTTGGCTTTGGTGCAAGGTTGCCACCAGATGGCGTTGTAGCACACGAGTTTGCGCTGGTGAGTTTACATTTTCTCGTTATATTGATACAGTTAGCAATAATGACTACTAACAAATATGGAAGTTTAAGAAAACAAATTATTATTAACAGAGCGAAATGGTGGTCTCAGTAAGTGCCCCCTTTGGCTAAGGGAGTGCAAGTGGACACGAGATAGCCCAAGATTCATTTAAAATACGGTGACATAAACTGGTCAAACATCTAAATGCGCTCGCAACCATTGCAAGTATTATTGCTAACCATGCTTCAATGTTCATGATATGTCCACAGATATTTTCGTGGTTTATTGGAAATCATCCCATATCGATGTCAATTAAACATATCAGTAACTTTAATAATATATTAATTATCTAATGCTATAGGTCCGATTAGGTGTCAACGTAAATTATCCCAGACACTTCCTATTACGTCAAACACGGTAAGTGGATTTGACCGAGACTTAAGGTGACTCACACGGGTCGATCGGTTGCACGACGAGCTCCTATCGATCGGTTGTATAATAAATCGTAAGTAGGATCGAACGTGCACACGGGTCGACGACGATCGCAAGTAATCCGTCTGAAGAGTAGAGCTTGTTTTAGTCATGCAACCACGGTTTTGCGACGTCAGAAAGCCTTCCGATGTGTCGATTGGAATTATTAATCACATCGCATGTATGCTCACACGGTGCGATCCTGTTTGAATCTACTCATCTATACAACCGATCGACCCGTGCGAGTGGACCTTTACGTCTTCTGTACGCTGTTTGTCCTGCTTCAGAACGGCAATCCCCAGAACCCGTACTGTCCTGGCATCCAGGGAGTGCTTGATGCCTACCACAAGTCTCTGCATGCTGTACAGCTGTACGGACCCACCAACTTCGCACCCGCCGTCAACCACATGGCAAAGTCAGAGCATTATATTTGTATTTCATATTCAAACGAAACAGTCTCGAATTAATATGTACATTATGTTTTCGTCGCTATTTTTAACTGGATTTTATTTACGAATTGAAGTGGTGACTTGGTACGGTATTTATATTCATAAAAATGTTGGAGGATGGTTTACTAGACTGATCGATTTTTAGATATTTGCTTTCAATAATATTCTGAACAACACCAACGTAAAAGGTTTCAAGGCACACAATTTAAATTTAGGCTTTATTACACTTTTATTACGTCGTTGTGTATGGGTGAACAATTCCTGCAGCGATATTTTGCAATAATTCACCTCACTTTACAATGCATGTTATTATCAGGACTAGTGTTCAACAAAGTTAATTTTAAGCAAAGGCGGTTCTTCAATCGACCATGTAACTGATATTTCAATTATATTACTGAGTATATGAATATCGCTTTACTTCACTTAACTTTCCAATCTCAAACACATACAATATTTGTTTCTTTCATCATGGATATTATCCTTATTCATGCAAATTATGATTATTTCTCTTTATAATTTTATACTTTTACGTTTTATTACAAGAAATATGTTGCAATATTCTGTAAACCATTTTCTGTTATTCTTTCAGGTTTGCACAGGCTGCAAGAGATGGCAACGATTATTTCATCCTCCTCATCATCACAGATGGAATTATCACAGACATGCCACAGACCACAGAGGCTATAGTTTGTGTAAGGGATACAGTATTTAGTATTTACGTTATTCTCCATTTTTAATGTTCAACCTCTGCCATGGCATGCTATGGAGATTTTGTACACCCGGCCCCAGGGTTACTAAACCTTTTTTAGCACGATTCCATGCACAAATCTCCATATAATATTTGAGTCTGAGCATGAAATCGTTAATTGTTAATTGTTAATTGGTTTAAAGCCGCTTTCAAGAACGGGCTCATATCACGGCTTGTATGCAGTGTATGCATGTGTGTGTTTGTGTGTGT
>JAULBO010065553.1:8968-19504 GCA_032355325.1 Clypeosectus delectus | reverse complement strand
GCAAGTACCATCTTTTAACGTCTTTTGTTATGACGCGGCCGAGGATTTGAACCCACGACCTTCCGCTCTCCGGGCCGTCGCTCTAACAACTGCGCCACGGAGGCGGTCAACGAATCAATCTAGCACGTCTTATAACCTGTTATCATATAATGTCATAATTGTGCGCGTTGTGTCCGTCTATCAATAACTCGGTGGAAATTATTACTTCTTTATTAAAAAAATATATAATTTGTTTTAGTATAAAATCGACGCCACGGCGCCTTTACTACCACTAATATTACGAACCAAACGTGGAAATGAGAAACACAACGAAATTCAAACAATGCAAATCAACCATCATGAATCAAATTAAATTTACGAAATAAAATCGATACTTTGATAAGTCCTTCTAAACGAACATTTGATTTGGTGATTAAATATGTATTAGGACTGATTGGGTATAACTATTCACTAATGACGTATGCGATTCCAGTTGATAGATATTTGGTGACAATAATTGCGCATCAATGGGCTTAATCGAAACATGAATAATCAATTAATTCGCTTCCGATGTAATACGTGTATGAAATATAACTACACGTATATAATAATTGTATATATACATAGGCAGTAGTTATTACAATTGAAACTGGAAGTTCTCAGTACCTTAAACTATAAGCATTGTGGTCAGGTATAACGTGATTCAACAATACTCGTAATTTCGACACTATATGGAGATATTATTGAAGGAGACTTGATTCTGTGCTGCTATTATGGCGAGTGATCGAACGCGATGCTGTAAAGTAGTATTATTCAACTGATATTGGGTCTCGAGGAATGGGACTTAATTGTACACTGGTGGGTTGGACTGATGGACAGAGGTTGATGTAGACACTGCGTGTGACGTTGACTAGCTGACTGATCGACATTTCACGTGACTTTAAACAAGACACCATTGACTTTCTTTCTTTGAGTGAAGTTTATCGTATCAGACACGGGTAATGACCACTTCCGTATCTGATTGAAGAGTTGGTTATCGTGACAGAAAATAACCCATATGTTAGTGTATGTGCAATTGGCTTTGTTTCAAGTGAGATGTAATAATACATACACGACTGAAATATGAGTTTGGTGTTAACAAATTACTTTGTCTAGAAGAGAAAATTAAAATAAATAAATACAATATGAATAAATGTATTTTGACATCATCTTGTACAATTGTTTGGACAATATAGAAATACGAGTTCGGTGTTAGCAATCATCTGAAAATAAGGGAGATACCGTTTAGGTGACGCGTCACTCGACTCGGCCCAGCACACACTATAGGGATGACAACTAAATTATGAAAGTAATGAAATCCCTGCCTATTACAATATGTTGTTAATTGGGGTTTAAAGTCACTTTCAAGAACATGCTCATTTCACGGCGTGTATGTAGTGTGTGCATGTGTGTGTGTGTGTCACTGTGGTGGGGGGGGGGGGGGATAAAAATGTTTTAATATTTTTTTGTATGATTAAAATAGCGACCCATCGACGACATATTATAGAGAATGTATACAAACAAAATAAGTGTCTGTGCTTAGATAATGCATGTCAATGTCGGATTCTATGAACGTCAAGGGGGAATATGTTTACCCATCTACTAGTATTCGCATTCTCCACCAATGTTCAACCGAAGATCCTGACTCCAAACCAACCCGTATAATATGTATGAAAAAACCTGTTTGCTCGGCTGTACATATACATTACACTCGACCATGAAAACTTACCGTGTAAACATCGCCCAGCAAAGCTTTAAGCAAATCTTCTGCAAACAGTTTTCTGTGTAAGTTCACTCCATTGGTAATTTATATTGCATGTGTATTTCTCTGCTGGAGATATTACAGGTGCTCGTTTACCTGTTCCACATACTAGCCTAACCGTGTTCGTGTGTATTCTCAAGTTGTATGGCAAATTAGTTATCAATATTACACTTAGTACCGAAGTGTCTTAAATCAAAGGTCCTATTTGTAAGCCATTCCTTCTATTTATATACTATGTATACTATATCAAAGCCATTACAGTATTAATGTAACTTTGGCCACCTATGATAGGCGGTTTGCATAAAGGATGTATTTGTTTACGTGAATATCGCATTACATTATTCTGCCATTGAAATATGTTTCAGCTTTTTGAAGATACAGGTCAATGTAAAAGTTGGAACAATGTTAGAAAATGAGTGTAACTATATATTAACCAGTTACAAATTCACAACCGTCGAATGGCGAATAATTTTATTTCTTCTGTAGTTAGCATATTCTTTTAGGAGCAGTATTCTTTTCACTCTCTCTCTGCACGAGGAGACCGCGATGCACTATACAATAATAATTTGATTGATCCAGCAGCGATAGGATAGGGTTAAAGCCCTATCCTCAAAGCCTATGTCTAGTTAGTTCCATCTTGCCTAGGCCACGTTACCTAACTCGACAAACTCGTACAGTCCCTTGTCCAAACAAGCCAGAATCTCTGACACAGTTTAAATCATTGAGAAACATTGCTTCTCATAAAGATTTGACGATGAAGTCAATGAATAAGCTACAGTACATATGCACTGTGCCACCATTGCAATTCTATGGGTAATGGATGGGTAAGGGATGACATCAAAATGATAGAAGACAACGTTGAGAGCGATATCTCCTAGTAGATATCTTCTACAAGCGGTATCTCATGGGGAAGCCAGTGTATTGGGTGATAAATCTCTGTGTCCATAGCGGGCTCGCGGACTAATAGATCTGCACTGAAACAGGAGTACGTTGAAGTTCATCATTTATAATCTGCAAACTTTGGTATCTGTGAAGGACATTTTTAATGTCGTATATGGCGAATTGTAAATCTTCAAACGCTGTATTAAGGTGTCTCATGCAGGAAGCATGTTTCTATTGTCATATTCATTGATATACATGCACCAGTGTTACCTTACCATTCCATATGAAGAATAGTTTCATTAAAGTATGTTTTCACAGTTGACTTCAACAGCATGATAGACCTACATTATATAGGCGTATATTATTATTCAACAGGAATTAAGGCTTACATTGGGAATTTGGAATATTGTAGTATCCCCCAATTAGAACAATAAACACTCATCTATCAGTTAAGATACACAACCAAAACATAATTTACAGCACACGTTTCGGGAGATATGCATGTATTAATGTTCCTACATTATGTATACTGGTTTCCTCAAGTTTATATCACGTATACATACATTTTGTATCTAATTTTCCGTAAGCTAATAATAATAATAATAATAATAATTAATCTATTGTATTCAATAAACTATATTTCTGTCTGTCTAAATTACTCTTAACCTTCTCACTGCTGAAGGCAACAACGCATGCCCTATACAACTGTGATAGTGATGAATCTCGCAAAGAGGGTTATAAATGGCCTTCAATTATCCATAGTAGATTCACCCAGTTGGATGCCCAGGTGTTTGTTTTCATGTTCATACACTCCACTAGTTACAGTAGTTAATAATGTTAATTGCAACCTAATATATTATACTTTAATTATCACTACATGTACATATAATATATATATATATATATATACATGTATATACTAGTATAATATGATATACTAGTACATGTACATACAGTGTACTATATTTCCAAACTCATATTACTAGTATCACAAACCATGCACTAATATACACTACTGTACCTGTACAATGAATTAATCTGCATTGCAGAAATAACTTCGTATACTCTTAATTTACATACTGGTCTACATTGTACAATGTTAGCCTTAAGACCCTGTGGGGTATAGGGTGTTCGAAACTCATCACAACCATTCGTAAGCCAGGTCTGAGCTCACGAAGTGCCTATAATTCTTATCTCTGGCATTGTTCTTTGACAATATCATGACAATTAAATGACCAAACTTGGACATTCTCCAGCAATCTAATAATACTTTCGTAGAAGGAGTGAAATGAGCCGTCAATCTCCACGATATTTGTTGATACATATGCATAGCCTACTGTATATCTCCTCAGTCGACCGTCCCTATATTATATTCAGTTCTATCTACATGACATTGTAATTCCTCCGTCGGCTTCAATTAGACGGCTTTCCAATACAGGCGTTATTACCCGAGGGAAGATATTCGGTACTTCGTTGTCAAATATTCTTAGATGAGCTCATAAGTTCTACTTTTGAATAGGCTTATACGGTTTAAGATATTGTTGTCTGGGTGTTAGCAAAACATGGACTGTCGTATACGTGCCATATTGTTTGTAAGTCAGGCGTTACCAAATTAATGTAACTGATTCTCTATAGGAGAAATGTTAGCATTCTTCTTTCAGCCACAGTCTGAGTATATACATACATACTAGTATACATGTATAATTGTATATGTACGTGCTCATGCTATGTCTATAAGGTACACTGGTAGATACAGAGAGAGTGAGTGCGACGATGGGTTGTTTAATACACTGTACATGTATGTTGCCATAAACATTTATTGTATTGTCCAATATCGGTATAAATTATAATAATAATCTATATCAGTATTCTCTATTATCATACGATCTCAATGTTATCCGATTGCAATACTACATGTATATGATATCAGTATTTATGAGCACGTTCTTGAAAGCGGCTTTAAACCCCAAATAACAACAACAACAAGCATGTGTTCAAAGACAACATAAACACACTCTATCACTGTTAACCTACTTCCTGCTGTAGACAACTGGAGATGCCATGTACCCCCCGCACCGCCCCCGCCCCCACCCCCACCCCATAATTTGAACTAATCCAGAAGGGAGAGGGTTAATGTGAAGCTCGTGCGTCTGGGATTACACCAATCCCCTCATTGTCCCCCCACGACACGGTGCGACAAACGTATCAGTCTATTCAACTAGTTGGTCTGTGTAGAAAAGTTTATTTTTATCACGAGTGTGGAATGTATATGTACGAAAGCAATGCATTGCTATCTTCATTGTCAACCGTAATTCTTAGCTATCTGATTTATATGTTTAACTCACATGGTGCAACTGAGGAATTAGACAATGCTGGTATGACATTTGTTTTCTATAAATCCGAAGACAAACAGTTTTCAGAGTTAATTGTAAGTTGCATGGCGATATTACAGTAATATTTAAATACGCCGTTTTCAGATTAATCTGGCACATCGCTATTTGTGATATACTAGTATATTGTACGTTTTAACGGAAATCAACTATCAGTAAACTTTAATAAATTAATATTATGTAGAATCCCTAAACTGACCTAATACGTACTGATATTAATATAGTACATACGATTTTAATTTAACCTGAGTAAGATGGCTGTCGTTTGCATTAATAACATATCGCGATTCGGATAACGACCTTCCGCTGGAGATCCGGCCCGACGCGCCAACCACTGCGCCACGCAGGCGGTCTACTAGACCATTATCCATAGCTCTCGTGTCTATGTACCTGCTACGACAGTGCTATGGTTTAGTCGTGGATACTAGAGCTTCAAGAAACTCTGCCCATGTCTATTTCGAATTGACTTTTGTAATACTGAGTACAAGTATATTTTAGTTAAACATCTATAGATATAGCTATAACGTCCGCTACTTCCAGTTTTATAAAACAATTAATGTAACGAGTATAAAACAAAAGAAGAAGTCGTTTAAAGAATATAATTGTGTTGTATACACATCGTCTTGTCTTGTCATGTAACATAATATCTCTAGCTGTGGCATATACAGTTAGAGCTGTGTCACAGAGAGAGAAGAGAGATATATATATAGAGAGAGGGGAGAGAGAGAGAGCGTGTGAGAGAGATAGCGATAGCTAAGAGAGATAGAGAGAGAGAGAGAGAGAGAGAGAGAGAGAGAGAGAGAGAGAGAGCCGTGACATGTACAGATAAAACTGTGCCATTGCTGTGTCATGTAAAGTAACCGAAGACCTTGCATTCCCAACGTTTTGTAAGGGTGCGATTTGGACACGTTCCAGAATAGTTGAATTACATTAGAAACCCTAATGCATAACAACGCTGGAAATGGATTTCCCCTGTTCTTTATTAGCCACAGAAGAGAAACAACACTCTTGGCCGTTGGTCTAAGACTTGACGGACTGATTGGGCATAGACCCGGGTTTGCTTCTAGCTCGAGCTAGTCAAGTGTGTGCGTGTTGACAGTTCATACAGTCCATATGTACACACTATGCCATGCTACATACTCATGCCATTGTGTTGAACGGGAGACGGGTTTACGTGCTCGTCAAGATTGCTGGGGATTGTCCGATACTCGTATGTTACGCTATCATTGACGGAGAATAATTATACACGCGTTGGACGTTATTTGTAATATTGGTAAGGTGAGATTGTAAGATGTTGGGGGTTTTTTTCTCTAAAAGGTAAACATTGTAAAACTTTCTGACATAATTTTGTATTTTGTGATTTAATGACACATTCGCTGTATGCTTCACCCTGACGTGCTTACAATTTCTTTATTTTATTTTATTCAGGCGACGTAAACTCTAGTAATGTGAGGCATGGGTGCCCGATCGGCTATGGTCCGGGTTCGGACCCCAATGTCGCCGTCTATGTGGTCCGAGGCATACCAGCCACGGGACTGTGGATAGAGAGGACCATTCGCCAACCTCAGTCAGTGGGACGAATTTACATATTTCTGTAAACAGAAATGTCGGGATTAGCATGTTTACCAATAATGTCTCTCGACTGTGAAACTGTCATTAGGTGACTTGTTGGAAATACTTCCAAGATGTTTGTTTGAGCGTGCATATTCCATATACTAGTAGTTCCCGTTGCTGGGTGTTACTCAAGGACAAGCAACGATGTCCAACGAAACGATGTCAGTCCCGACACTGAAAGGGGACCACCTCTCGCCACTCAACTCGGTCCTCATAGCACTGACGGCGCTTGGAATGGCGGGAAACATAGCCTCGGTGGTCATCAAGTTAGTGTTGAAGTTTGCCATGCCAGATTCGTGGAAAGTCTCGTGTCTTCTCTTGGATATCTCGCACATTTCTCTAGGAATTGGACTGAGCCTACTGTTATGTCATATTAGATTTGGCCTCGAAAACCTATGCAAAGCGTCTGGATTCTTCCTAGCTATCGGTGTCCTAGACACCTTGTGCATTTACCTCGTGTCTAACGTCATCATGCTCTTCGTGCAATATCCAGAGAAGCTGGCTGGATACTCCCGCTACTCGAAATGGACTCTCCCAGCAATGCTTGTCCCGGAAAAGACCATCACGATATTCCTTGCCCTGTTTCCGTTTCTCCCCATCAGCTACTTCAGCGGAAACGGCCTCCCCTTCGCCATCACCTGCTTCCCCGTGCGCAATACCGAGACTGCCGAGGGTTCCGGATACGGAGTCGCGCTGATGATGCTGTCGTGGATCGTCCTCGCGGTCGGCGTCATCATCTGCCTGGTGACCACCTTCAGGCTGTGGAGAAGCACGGGAGGTGGCAGGATACACGCCTCGTCCCCGGACATCTGGCAGATGATGATGCTGACTCAGGGAAAGACCTACCAGAAGTTCCTCCTTCTGGAACAGATGGTGTGGATCGTGGTGCTCTTCGTAACCACGGTGGTCATCTACACCAATACCTCGCGACTGCTGGTGCCCCAGTGGATAGCCCTCGTCGGCTTGGCGATTACCACAGTCTTCCACGCCGTCCTCAGCAACCTGGTGACGGTGCTATGGAGCACCCTCTGCTGCAGGACAAAACAACAAGCCAAGGAGCCCTTCCATAAACTCAAGAAACTGGAGCTTCTTAGGATAGACGTAAGTACTGGGGTCGGTTGCACGACGCTCTTGTAGCGCTACAATAGTTGTAACTGGGCTCCCGCTACAATAGCAAAGTGTAGAAACAGGCCCCTGACCTGTAGGTGCATGGTCCACGTTAACCGTGAAGAGATTTACGCTTTATATTAAATATTAGTAACTGTTATTAGTTTCGAGTTCTATAGACATATAAAACTTCATTGGGATTCTTCATGGCGTATCTCTGTGTATATCATTAGTATTAATGGGATCATAATGCAAACAATAATATATCTACGTAATTGCATAGATAGTTATCAAATTTAAAGGTAGTCTTCTTGTAACATAATGTAGAATTGTTACCATCTATTATCTTTTGTTTGTTTGTGTTCTTATTGTTTATTTTCCCAATTTTAGTTAGAATGTTGTGGGGAGGGTGTACACATTCTCCTTATTTTTTTTTCAATTTTATTAACTAATACTTGGTTTGACATACTGCCATTACTGTCGCTTCGTCTTCACATACTAGTATACAATCACGCCATTGCAGGCTCCGGGCAAGATCCGCATGAAGGCCAAGTGGTCAGTGGGGAGGGGAGTGTACAAGCGAGGCCTACTCAAGGTGTATGGAGTTGACCACCTGAAGGCCTGGGCACAGGAAATCGTCATCCTTGGGATGATGAGGAAGTCCCAGAGCCCCAGCCTCCTGCAGTGTCTGTGGACCAACAGCGGCAACCCGTACTTCGAGACCATGACCCTCATAACAGGGGAGATCATTCCCAAGGACTCAAGGTATATTATATAGAATGTGGCAGGTTATTAAACATTTTGGAGCACGATTCCATGCTCAGACTCAAATGTTTTATGGAGATTGTGAACAAAACCTTGAGTTGAGAATGGAATCGTGCAAAAAGCTTAGTACCCTCGGGGCAAGGACTAGTGTTCACTGCCAAGAAATCCCGTCCGCATATACGCCTCCTGAAGAAACACACATTTATGAGCTGTCCACAGAGCAAGGGGAACGTGCCAAACTGCATTATCCTAATGAAGAAAAACTAACAAACGTTGTGTACAGCAGCCAGAGAAACTACACCATAAAGGATTGCCTCAGTGAACGATTAATTCACTCCGAACTATTTCTTAGATTGGTGTACATAGTCATATACATACGTACAGGTTGGAGGCACAACGAGGCTATAATAACAAGTACTAGTATCCTATAAAGGTGTCACCAACACGTACACATAATCTCCCAATTACTAGTATGCAGATCGTAGACAAGACACCGATCATTGGCATACCGATCATTGGCACTGTAGAATCCTATGCCGCCATAGACTCGCTTCGTCGGTTCCATTGAACGAAGACCGACATTCGATACACCAGACAATAAGTACGCACCTCGTTTGATGGCAAGAGACTGGATAACCGAATCGTACAATCGCTGTACTGTATGTCTCTGATAGATTAGTGGCGAGATCACCACGAGATCCATGCACTGCATGTAGAGGGCCCTGTAGAGAACACTTGCGTGCCACAATAATTATAATAATATAAATACTAGTATACATTTCAATATAGATATAAATGTAAAGACTATAGACTATGTATATTTATATTAGAATTATTGGTTTTAAAACTAGTCTATCATCGGACCCCTGTGGTTCGTACAATATCAGCACAAGGTATAACGTAATCAAGCGAGCGATTGTCCTAATTTCCACCGTCACATATCGGGTTAATGAATAATTGATGCAGTGATAATGATAACAAAATAATGTTGTATTATTTGTCCGAATATAATTATGCACCTTTGATAATGTAACAGACTTGGCAATCTAACAAACACGCGAGTACGTGTTTGTTTAATAATTATTGTCTCGGTAGATACAGCCAATCATTGGCGCCTATGTACGTTTTTATGGAATTTCACATTACAAACTGACCAATCATAGTTTCTATAGCTCCAGAGAAAGCTTAGTACATGTATGCAACTGTAAGCTGCGAGACGGAAGTCTGGGTGTGTATATATTGCATTGTCATAGTGCAGTATTCGGAGTAATCATCGTATTATATTTCGTTTGTTAATCGTCTATAAAAGTATTTATATCCTTTATATGACTATGGCGTACTTTTTTTCGTTTTATTTATGTAATAATATGCCAACGGCCCATGTACAAATAGTTTCACATGGTTAATTGTGTAACAAGAGATAATAAAAGTATTTTTGTCCTTTATAATGCCTATTATAATATTATGACATACTTTATCTTTCATGTAAAGCGGTATGGTCACACACACACACACACACACACACACACACACACACACACACACACACACACACACACACACACACACACACACACATAAGCGACAAGTTGTTGTTGTTGTTGTTGGGTTAATTTTTTTTCCGGTTCCCTTCCGATGTGGCCGATTTCGGCAGACCGGACCCACATAGGGTCGCATGTGTGTCAGCTTCCGTCATGTGCGAGTGGCACAATGTTTTCTGTTACTATTATTAACTTATTTCAGCTTCCGTCATGTGCGAGTGGCACAATGTTTTCGGTTACTATTATTAACTTATTTTGCCAACAATATCGTAAATTTCCTCTCTATTCAAAAACTATTCAAAAACATAATAAATCAGACACGATTGTATACTATAAAACAATATAATTATAGTACCTACCATGCATGTAACACATCCATATGATCACTTTATTTACAACTATATTTGCAAATATCAACTCTTCTACGCGTTCTTACAAGGGTATACCGTAGTCAACT
>JAULBO010065442.1:0-11309 GCA_032355325.1 Clypeosectus delectus | reverse complement strand
TGTGTGTGTGTGTGTGTGTGTGTGTGTGTATGTGTGTGTGTGTGTGTGTGTGTGTGTGTGTGTGTGTGTGTGCGTGTGTGTGTGTGAAACAGTATAAAGCAGTCCTATAAATACTACGGTATTTGTAATACATGTATTCATCCTTGTATGTTTCTTCTCCAATCTTCACCATTCCCTGATTTTTTTTATATTTCATGACTTACACCGGCAGGATGTGTAACAGTAATCATGTATCTATTTCATGAACTGACCAGCCGTGACATGAATGCAAACGTATATAATACTATTGAATACGGCCCTAAGCCCTAACTCAAACGTTAAAAAGATAAATAAAATCGTACATTTGAAAAGACATACTAGTATATTATTTGAGTATTTTACGACACTTCAATGATTGATGTACAGGAAGCTGGAAGGGAGGAATTGCACGCCAAGACGTACATACCGGTATACACTTTAATTTAAATAGCATTATAGGCTATATGACAATGTATTATTTATGATTGCAAGAATCCACGTGTCTATATGCTTCGAAACTATCGATATAAGTTTCCATGAGTACAGTATTCTTCTAGGGTCCACATATTGCAAACTAACGGCAATATTAAATCGTTGTTATACCGGTATAGTAGGCTACTACTATAGTACTAGTATATTAGTATATTTTGTTTTAATATTTAGCATCAGGAATATTATATGATAATGTGATCAGAAGGGAGAGAGTCTGTTGAGTGAGATCGTAGCTGCAGTATTTTATCTGTAATATTTTAGCCTGAAAACAGGAGCTTATTGCGAATTACGGATTATTTCATAAATGAAATGATGGTACGGCTGCTGCTGTATACGTAACAGTTCACCTAATTCAGGTTCTGGATTGTCCGAGATCGTGAACATATATAACTTTTCAATTTGTTGTCAGTATTCACACGTTCCATCTCGCCCACGCCAAGTATGTTTACCAAAGCCGCTGGGCACTTGACCAAACCTAAACTTAGTCTTGGTTGTCTGGCGACATCTTCATGCAAGCAAATAAACGTTGTTTGAGGAAAGCCCTCGGACGGGGTATTAACCGCGGGGGACAAGCCACCATGATTATTTAACCCCCATCGATCATTCATTGTTGAAGAAGTTGGACACGCGACCGATCATCGGGCACACTGTGATCGGGATGCATGCGGGACGCCGAACGGACACTCATGCACGTGTTCTACTGACAAAACCACTCTGGAGCGGTGACCAATCTCCTCCGTATGGTGACCAAACTGACATTTGTACCCCGATAACCAAACTGTTCCGGTGACCAATCTCCTCCGTACTGGTGACCAAACTGACATTTGTACCCCGATAACCATGCAAACTGTACCGCTGACTATAATATCTATCTGCATGTCTGTCTCTCCCTCCCTATCTTTCTCTCTCTCCCTACCCCCTTATATATATATATATCTATATATATATATCTATATATCTATATATATATATCTCT
This sequence comes from Clypeosectus delectus, assembly GCA_032355325.1. Taxonomy (NCBI): domain Eukaryota; kingdom Metazoa; phylum Mollusca; class Gastropoda; order Lepetellida; family Lepetodrilidae; genus Clypeosectus; species Clypeosectus delectus. The sequence goes on along the minus strand of JAULBO010065442.1, from coordinate 9,823 downwards.
CTCTCGAGATCTCTCTCTTGATGGACAAAAACAAATACGATCAATATTGAAGATTACACATAATTATATGTAAATATTTATACTGTAATACCGGTACATATAATTAAAGGCATACTATCACAGATTAAGTTGTCGTTTTGGAGCGAATTGGAGTTAAAATGCAAAGTACATGCACATACACTGTAGCATACATAATTATAATCACTTTTGTACCTCCCAATATCGTTTGACGGCTGTAGGATAGGTAAGATTCCATTGCGCCGTCGGTGCTAAATACAATTCACACCTGGTTAACCAGTATAACCTCACGGAAAAGTAGAACCGTTTATCTCATAAATAATCGTTGTAATTACGTATATCGTATACATTTTCTATCGTCTAATGTTCAAAGGGGGATAATTCTAATAATTGAAACCCGTCAGTATACCGATTCACGATAATTAATCATTTAAAATATGAAAATATTAAAAACCAGTCGGATATGATTGTGGAAAATGTAGCTGGTTACCCAATATACTTAAGTAGACACATCAAATGTTCACGTACATACTTTCAGGTAAATTACACGTTAGACCATGAACTATGTAAACAACGCCGTGGTAGTATGTCTTTAAGGCATGATATAGCACTTCAGAATGATACAATTGTATATTAGTATATTTAATGTTGAACGTGTTTAAAACCTGTGATGAATTCATCACCTTTTAGAGTTAAAAGTTTCGATATACATATTATATACTTCCATGTACATTTATAAAATAATCAATCGGCACCTTATTTTTCCTATATCATTACCCAGTTATTCTGTGAATACTAGTAATACAAAATAGAATTACTAGTATTTATCACATAAAACGACCCTGAGAGTGCAATACAACCAGTGCAATAACAGTAAATATGAACTACTTTCTTGGTTATAAAGTGACAATTTGATTTGGGATTTTCTCAGTTCATGACCACCTTTTAGAACTATCTATTTAAAAGAGTAATAAAATAAAATAAATTGGTGATAGTCTATATATTCATTATTCATACGTTGAACGTATGGTCGTTAAATAACGATACAGTGTTATTACACATTGTGTGTATATGTTACTTGCAGGCAATCTGTATAATCAGGTAATATGTATATATTACACGATTTTGTCATTGAATTTCATTTAATTAAAAGCCTGTTATGACAAAATGATTCCCTTTAATTGTCAGATAGAATGGCATGAATTTGATGAAAGAAAATTAAGGTTTTGTATATGTATTCACACGCAATTGCATGCATTTCTATTATTATTCACACACAATTGTATGAATGCCTATACAAATTTACATATTACATTCATTTTCTTTCATCAATCTCATGCCATTCTATCTGGCAATTAAAAGGAAACATTTTGTCATCTCAGGCTTTTAAAAAATTGACTTAGTCTTGAACTGAAATAACTATTTGAAAAACAACATGTATGTAGTTGCTAGATACAAATCTATATGTTTGTTACTCCTTCTCTTCGACCAATTTGCTTGATCTCCACCTTTGCCAAAAAACCCATATATTTCTCAATAACGGTCAATAAACCAGTACAATAATACAACAACAACAACAACAACAACTAATAAATAAAAAATAATAGTTTTGGTTCCGTATTGGCTTGGCTAATCGATTTGGTGCCGTTTAGGCCAAGCTATGGTGCCGTTTACTCCAATTCAATGTTCCGTTTTGGCCTGCACCCATATACTATATATATATATATATAGTTAAAAAATAAAGCTACATCAAAAACTATCTTATATAAATGATCGACGTTTCGTCGGCAAATTGCCCACACCATCGTGATGTATTTATATTAGGCCTATACTATACAGTGTATATGTCTGTATAGGAAGGAAACAGAATATTTCCGTATCAACTTTAAACAATTTGTAAAGAAAACGTAGTTATAGTCAAGGGAGATAATTCACGCTGTACCCTGTCTTGCAACATGCACGCGAGGCATCTATATTTCCCTTCAAGAACAACCACACATCAAGTTGTTTGATACTTCTTTTTCGTGTTGAACCCTAACCCCCTTTCCTATGTTTATGTACGGCCACTGCTACTGCAACTGCAACGAGTAGAAGTACCAGTCCACCCACCACCAACCCCACTATCAAAGAGACGTTGCTGCCCTCTTGTAGGCTGTCCTCTTGTAGGCCTACATACTTCATGGACGCGCCGACAATGTTGGACATTGGACTCGTGTTATTGGCGTCATCCTCTGACAGTATGACGAAATAGAATGTGACGTCACCTGAAACACGTAAAAAAGGGAATACTAGTGTTTTTATTATTTTTATTTTTAAAGAGGTGTTAATGCATTTTTTGGGTGTTTTGTCGGTTGTAAACACATATTACTTGCATAAGACTCTATACTGATTTGAATATATTACTGTGCACATTGCACTACTATTGCTACTACTGCTATTCCTACTACTGATATTGATACTACTACTATTACTACTATATTGCTAATACTATTCTATTGCTACTATACTGCTATTGCCATATTATACTGATATTGATACTATACTGCTATTGCCAATATTACTATTGCTACTATACTGCTATTGCCATACTAGTATTATACTGATATTGCTACTACTAGTATATATACTGCTATTTCCAATACTACTATTGCTACTATATACTGCTATATTGCCATATTATACTGATATTGATACTATACTGCTATTGCCAATACTACTATTGCCACTATACTGATATTGCCATATTATACTGATATTGATACTATACAGCTATTGCTAATACTACTATTGCTACTATACTGCTATTGTCATATTATACTGATATTGATACTATACTGCTATTGCCAATACTACTATTGCTACTATACTGATATTGCCATATTATACTGATATTGATACTATACAGCTATTGCTACTATACTGCTATTGCTAATACCGATATTGATACTACTTATATTGCTACTATACTTATATATTGCTAATACTTATATTGCTAATACTGATATTACGGCCATTGCTATTAATGATTTTGATACCGTACTACTATTTCGAATACAGCTATTGATACTAGCATTATGTTATTACAAATGCATGCTCGAGTATAACGTCAGACACATCTGCAAAATCAGTCATATTAATAATTATAATATTTCACTTTCAGACTAATTCATATGACATAAAACAAATTGATTGAATGATCTCCTTTTGAAAAATGGATTAGCTATACCGTCCTGGTGGAGATTGATGACAACTTTCTCTGTTGTTCCCGATTCGGCTGGATGTTTCAGGCTTCCCTCCGCCATCATATCAGCAGAAACAAGGGAGGTAAGAGTGTGGTTTTCGTAGATGGCGTCAAAGTCAGTACTCCACCACATCGTATACAGTGAAGCTGAAACAGAAGTTAATATTCAAATCAGTAAATTTCAAATTGACAACAGCATTATATACTATGCCTCCGTTATTGTTATGTTGACTTGTTAATTGGGGTTTAAAGCCTCTTTCAAGAACGTGTTCATATGACGGCTTGTATATGTAATGTACATGCATGTGTGTATGTGCATATGACTATTGTGCTAGCCAGTCTTTATAGTGATACTCCACTCATACACATTATACTGACTCCGATCCGACCAGTCCTTGCTTTACCCCTTTAATGCTGAGCGCCAAGCAGGAGAACAACAACTACCATCTTTTATCGTCTTTTGGTATGACGCGGGCGCTCAGCGATACATGCATATATAGTAAAATGTAATTAACATTTGTGTGCTGAACGGTCCCCTGATTGTACATGGTACCCACTACCCATTAGGTTCGGTTCGACTCTTACCTGTGCCCATGTCCAGATCGTCTCCTGGCGCTGTCCACTGCAAAGTGACCTGTCTATATCCCACCACACTGACCTCTAGGTCTGTTATCTTTGAGGGAGCCATGCGATCAGAACCTGGTGGAATAATATAATCACAACATCCAAGGCAATAATCTCCGTGGCCACACACTGTGGGATTCTAATGTGACTGTTTCACTTGGCTTGGATCCACAGTATGTGCCTCGTGTTGAATTGATCCGTGTAGGTCATAATATATTATATACTGCTGTCACAAAACCTTTCGAGGACCGAAGCCAAAGCGTCCAGTGTTTAAATGCCGCCCCATGGACCCGGAAGTGACCTTTCCGACAGGATCATTCAGGATAGGATGCGCCGTCTGCAATGCATGTGGCAATGCAGTTATCATCCGATGCCAACCGATCAGTGCCAACCGATGCTCGCGGGTTTACTGCAATATTCAGCGCCAATGATGTTGCAGGTTTATTAATGACATAAACTATAACACGTCGTAAAATGAGTGATACAATCTTGAAAGCGGTTCTAAACTTTAATTACCATCATCCCCTGAACAAACGAAACAACATCAAAAGAAAACAACAAACAAATTATACAGCAAACTGCACCTAGCTGATGTTTCGTAAGATTCCCAATGCTATGGTGATATTATACCTGGAACGTAATCTATTAGACTGAAAGACCCAGCATTTGAAAATCTCTGGAAGGGTTCCACAGGATATGTTGTCGTCTGCCGAATTCCCATCAATGCCGCTCCAAGACATGGAAACCGCCCTGTGTCCACGACCGTCGTCTCGTCATCAGTCACCATCACCCTGACAGAGTATCTGCCGTCGCCGGTGAAGTTGGTGACATAGCAAGAGTAGACACCGTCATCCTTTGTAGAATCAGCACCTACCAATGTCCGAGTGTTACAAGGAAACACCTTACATTTCTCACAATATTTAAACATTTTTTTTATATTTCTGTTATCGCGTGGAACCTATGGTATCTCTCCTTAAGATTTTATTCATACGAAAAATAATCTGGAAGCATTTTGCCATTTAGGTATTTTATAAATACTCCAATTTTTATTTAATTATTTTTGTAAATTTAATTTAATTTTAGTATTTGTATTTTTAATTTGAATTTGTATTTCAAATATAGTCAGGAGACTGTATTTCTTGTTTGTTAATTAAGTGTAATGATAAACGGTAAATTATTTTCAATACAGGCAATCTATTATGAAAAATAGTTGTCATGATATTTACGCCATGGCATAAACAAAAACAGGTAAATTGTACCTGCTCCGTTGTCTCTAAGAATAAGCGGGGTCACAGACACCACTCCCTCGACAGTACCAGGCTGCTCCAGAACGGCCTTGATATCAGCACGCAGGATGGAAGATAATCCTGCACGCAATATTATCGTAAATGGAAGGACGGATTATGAAAGTTCGATCACAGTTATACATAATAATAAACAAAATTATATAAAAATTACATCTGATAAGAAACAGACATAATGATGCCAAAAACAAATTTAAAATAGGCTACAACTTTTCACTGAGATCTCCCTCCCACAAAGAAACCCATGCTCTACCTACAGCGCTCGACATTCCAGTCTCATACGCTGTAGGATAAGAGCCAGTTTCATGCGTTTCCATTTAATTGAGCTATTTGATTGGCTCTAGAAAATATATTTTAGGCAATCAGAACTTCTTTCGGAAACAGGATGTACCGTAATCCGTAACAGTAGCGTTTTCTTGACGAGGTTAGTTTAGAAACTATCATGTTTTTCTTGACGAAGAATTCCAGTTTTCGTACGAGATCAATGTCTATTTTTGCCACTCTGTTTATTTTATTAAAACATGGCATACCCATATAACGATTTACTGTTTTAGTATTATAAATTCCAATAACTTTTTCTAAAATGTCTCTCCTGTATGCAGCACCCCACGTGTTGTGAAAGCCACCGCTATTTTTGTTGGCACTCGTGACTTCCACGCCCGCACGTGGCATCGTGGTAGTTCCAACGGTAGGCGAACTCCGATTGGTTCATGTGATTCACGTTAACTCTACGTCTTCAAAATTATCACCAAAGGGGGCTAATACAAAATGTAAACATTGGCCCTTATCATACAACGTGTAGACTGGAAGTATGAGACTGGAATGTCGAGCGCTGTAGGTAGAGCATGGAAAAACCATGACACTCTTGCATAGCGATTCGCAGAGTACAGAACTAGTTAGGAGAGCACTATACTAGTATATGATCTCCTATATAGTTGATCCATACAATAGTGTGCCATGGACTATACATTTTAATTCTTATACAAGATGTTTACAAGGTCTAACTATCCGATGGTATTTCCCTTTGGGATTTAATTAGTTATGCTCTTGGACCATTCGGTTTCCTTCGAATATCAGGCCCCCGTTGTTCGAAACACTTGTACCTGTACAATATTTGTAATTAGGCTCCCGCTACAGTAGGAAGTGTTGACCTTACAATAGTTGTAGTGTATACGTGTTTCGAGCGACAGGGTCCTGCACTGTAATATATCGGAAATATCTAGTAGTCGTCTCGCTACCTTTTGATATACTGACATAGAGTATCTGGAAGACTGGATAGGCAATGGTAGTTTTTCTCCACTGCGCATGTGCAACAATTGACGATTGCAAATGTTCCTTTCTGGTGTGCGTCGTTGCTGTGAGAGAGAGTTCTTGGATAGCACTGGTCGGATTTGTGATAGACAGAAAGAAAACCCCTTTCTGAAATAAATATACCAAGATGTGCGTATGCTAATTGCAGGTGACAACTACTACATTGTACATCGAGCTGTTATATTTAATGATTTTGATTTAAACATAATTATTTTATTCATATTTGAAAAGGATTGGGAAAATACAAAGATATCCAACTATTGTAACCCGCTCCTGATTTTGAAGAGAGAAATATATTTAATGCCACTAGGTATTGGAGATAAACTAGCTTTATACGTCTTGGTACATGTTTATGAATAAACATCATATTTGCTGATGAATACCTCTTTGAAGTCTGCAAAATGGAAATTGGACGTGTTAAACTTGGCGTCATTAGTATACTCGGGAGATGTATGATTCAAAAGCCTTCCAGCAGGGGTAACCATGGTAACGATAGGAACCGTCAGACTGTAACCAATGGTGATGTCAGTCCTTAAACCAACAGAGGAATCCAGCTTGACCGTGACGTCACGTGTTCCGCCAGGACCGAGAAGAAATGACTCGCTGAAGAGCTGTATGGCTTTGTTACGGGTAACTGATGGGGCATAAACAAAACAAAACAAAGTCAACATAGAATATAGTCCAATGGCATCTAACACGTTAATATAATAACGTAACTAGTTCTTGTCAAAAGGTTCCTGTCGAATGTTTCAAGGAATATTGCATTGATGTCAATGTAAAACGCAGGATGAATTGATTATTTTAGCAAAGCAACAAATCATTTGTTTACTATTTGCTTAATAAATGTTGCACATCACTATCTGGGTTACAGATTTTCTTGCTAGTCTAACATTTATGATATTTAGCATTTTACTTTCTTATACTTAGCTTTTCCATTTCAGAGATTTACAATTTCCCTGTCAGAGAATTACACTTTGCCCTTCTGAGATTTACACTTTGCCTGCCTGAAACCTACACTTTGCCTTTCTGAGATTTACTCTTTGAGACTTACAATTACACTTTGCCTTTCTCAGATTCACACTTTGCCTGTCTGAAACCTACACTTTGCCTTTCTGAGATTTACTCTTTGAGACTTACAATTACACTTTGCCTTTCTCAGATTTACACTTTGCCTGTCTGAAACCTACACTTTGCCTTTCTCAGATTTATATTACACTTTCCATGATTAAGACTTATCCTTTCCATTTATTTGACTTACACATTACCTTTCTGAGACTTATCCTTTCCATTTTTGAGACTTACATGTATACTTAACTTTTCTGATAATTACCCTTTTCCTTTCAGAGTTATCCTTTACCTTTCTGAAACTTACGCTTTCCCTTTCTGAGACTTACCTTTGACCCTTTTGAGACTTACACTTTACCTTTTTGAGACTTACACTTTCCCTTTTTGAGACTTACACTTTCCCTTTCTGAGACTTACCCTTCCCATGTGCTGATATGGCTATGAATGCATCGTTGAGAGCGTTTGAGGTGTCGCTATCGGAGAAGTAGAAGCTGAGCCCGCCTGTTTTCTGGGCAATGCTCTCGAGCTTCTTATCAGCGTTTGTACCAACGGCGATACTGTCCACTGTGACACCCGCGTTTATGACCTTTAGTAGACAAAGAAATACATATGTACAATGCATATACTATGCAACATATCTGCCGATTTGCGACATCGGCTATCGGCGGTCTTGGTAGCCCGTCTAAGAATGGCCAGATGGCGCTTTGCAATCTAGCAATCATTAGATGGGCTGATCGTCAGTTGCCGCGAGAACGGTAATATATATATATATACGGTTAACACCGGTGGACCATTTTCAAATTCGTATAGGTGGTTTGACAATTAAACCCAGTGCTGAATACGATATAATTACAATTAATTAACTTTAATTTCTTACGTTCGAGTACGATAAATTACCACAAAAAAAAAAGAAGACCAGGCCCCCGTTGCACGAAACACTTGTATCACTACAATAATTGTAACTGGGCTCCCACTACAATAGCAAAGTGTTGACCTTACAACAGGTGTAGTGTACAAGTGTTTCGAGCAACAGGGCCCTTTACGTTTACTGTATGTTTAGTTTTCCATAGAGTCCAATACTACATACCGACTGCATAACACTTTCAATCAAAGGTGGAGTAGTTTCCTCGCCGTCTGAGAGCAAGATTATCTTTCCACTGGCTCCCTGTAAGACCTTCAATCCTTCGAGAAGACCTTGAACCAACCATTTTCAAAAATGATAATTATAGATATTTATGGAATATGCGGACTCTCGAACTTGAGCATACAGCCGCACAAACACACAAACTAGCTCAGCTACCGACCCGACTGCACCACCTCGTAACACGTCCCTAGTAGGAACGAAGTACGACAATATGTCGTTTGTAGAACGTCCATCTCGTTTTAAGTACGATTTCACTCCGTCTAATTGCAGAACGGGATGGCACCCACAGAACCTTGAGCAGTCTCGAAGTTCTGGAGCACCCTTCCGTCCTAGCCCGTCCATGAAGTTCGTAAAAAGACCGTAAAAAGTTGCTACTACGTCCACTCCGTTCCCACACAGTTTGAGCATAGTGAAATGTTGCATGGTCGGGTTACTATCACCTGCTCCAATGCTTGTGCCTCCCAGAGCTGTTCTTGGAACGTTGTCCAGTAACGTTTGTCTAGTATTTCTGTTTACGATCGTCAATCCCGACTTGATTATGGCTGTTGTAGTGAACGACACGATACCCAGTTCCTCGCCGTCCGAGATAACACGACGAACGTAGTTAGAAGCAGCCTGTCATAATAATAATAATAATAATAATATAAATAAATTAATAAAATATAGCACGAGTATATTTATAATGCACCAGAGTCACATCAAGAGGAATGCCCACAGGTGCTTGAATTATATTATGTTATGTACATGTATATGTACAAACATGTTATATGTATAGAATACCAACCTCTATTAAAAACCTCTCGCGAAGTCCACAGAACGGACGTTGGTGTTGTTGTTAATAGGGAGTGTAAGTAGACACTCAACATCCAGTGACATAAACCGGTCAAAGATTTATATGCGCTACGCATTCACGTAAACACTTAATTACACAGACACCATTCATAGCAACCATTGCAAGCTTCACTAGCAACCAAGCTTTAATGTTTACAGAAATATTCGTGGTTCTTTGGAATTTTTCTTTCAAAGGTACAGTTCCATATTCAAACCATGCCTTATCGATGTTCATTAGACATACCGGTAACTTTGATAAGCAATTATCTAATGCAATAGCTCCGA
>JAULBO010065109.1:0-11312 GCA_032355325.1 Clypeosectus delectus | reverse complement strand
TGACAATGGGTAGTGACGTCACTCCGTTGGATACGTGAAAATATCCAATGGGCGTATATCCAACTCCCAGGAGCCATATTATCTGATAAATATATATATTTAGCCATGGAAATATTTTGATTTATTTTTTTGCATTAAAAATATTAATGAAACATTGTGATGGCTGAACGGCAATATGTTGTTGTTTAAATTGGGCTTTCAAGAATGTGCTCATATCATGGCTTATATTATGTAGTGTATGCATGTGTGCATATGCCTGCCTGTGATAGTCTGGGTATTTCATCATTCTTTGTAGTGCTAGTTCACTGGAATATCATGCCGCAGTCTGAACATGGATACTCCACTCAGACACATTATGCTGATCAGTTCTTGCTTTACCTCTTTAATGCTGAGCGCCAAGCCGTGGAACAAAACGTACCATCCTTTAACGTATTTTGGTATGACGCGACACCCCTGCCCCATTACATAGCTAGCTACCGCCCTGAGGAAAGGAAAGTTGCATGTGTGGAGGGACAATTGCATGCATTATGCAGACGCGATTCGGCTGTAGACGTGCATTCGTATACTATATGCATTATGCAGTGAGTAATAGTTGAATGCAGACATTAGTCAAGGAATGCGTGTACCGTGTACTACACGGAGAGAAAGTTGAATGAAGATGCAGACGTGTCTATAGGCAAGGCATGAGGGTATACCGTGTACTATGCAGGGAGAGCAAGTTATATATACATTATGCAGATGCAGATATGTCTGTAGACATAATATTCGTGTAAAATGCAGTGAATGACGGTTGAATGAAGATGCAGACGTGTCTATACTAGTCAAGGCATGGGTGTATACTATTATACACATCGCATGCAGATGTAGATCTGCGATCTGAGATTGCACGAAGATGCAGATGTGTCTATAGAAATGGGATGTGTGTGTATGTAGTTATAGTTGCATGCAGATGCAGATGTGTCTGTAGACATAACATTCGTGTACAATACTGGGTAAGGGACAGGTCTACTCGTCGAATGATCCAGGTGTTCAGTATACATGTATATTATCACTTTTCATAGCTGCTCGCCAAACACGCCATTTAGCGTCCCCCTGTCTCTCGTTCCTTGCTTTAACGTGCTGTAGACACGATTGAACGTCTGTTGGTAGTCTACGACCTCTCGTTTGTCACGTGACACGTGAAGGTCACCCCTATATCTGCCATGCGTAGGGCGCGCATTTTGTGTATTTTGAATATACCGACTCAGCATGTACGAATCGCTATTTTGTAGTGCCGTATACCGCCTAGATCCGCCATTTTGCATCCGGTAAACATTAGAAGCAGTGTTCCCAGGGAAGATGTTATTTGGTGTGTGTTCACTAGAGACGCAGTCAGGAGTATGGTTGGTATGTTGGCTATTTGAAACAATTGTGACATCGACTGGAAAGTCATCTATAGGTTTTTGACAAGTCGATGCCAACTCAACCAAATGCTGGTCGCTATTTATTGTCTGAGACCTGATATTCGTAAACGCGAGCACGTGAAGAAATGTTCCGTATCTGTGCTTTACCATAGCTAGCATTTGTAGAACGAGCAGAATGGAAAACACAGCTAAGAACAGCATCCCCAGTGGGTGGACAATGATGGGAGGCCCGTCAGGAGTCTCGATGACAATGTTCAGCTCTTGTTTCACGATCTGCAGGGCTGTCATTATCACTAACCACAGACCGTTCAGGAAGAAGAAAGCAAATGCGGAACTGTTTCTCAGTTCCAGCATATCAGCAGCAATCTTGGCCTCATGCGCCTTGTCCTTATCGAGGGGTTCCAAGTACTTTCGAATTAACTTATTCCAGAAATCCATTTCCTTGGAGTCCAGTGTCTTCACGTTGCCTTCGATGTATTTGTCTGTGAGAATCCAGTCCGAGGTGGGATCAGAATCATCACTCGACTGCAGGGCTGCATCTTCAGCAGGACCATCACGAGGATTTGTCCTCTGCGTGGAACGTCTGGACCCCTCTGTTGATGCCTCTATGGTGTCTTGGTTACCTCGCTCCATGCGTGTCAAAGCTTCCAGTATGAAGAGCAGTGTAGCATTGATGGTCAGTCGACTCCGGAAGCGTCTGTACAAGGCCGTGAAGCAGCTGCAACATTCGTCATCTCCATCACCATCCTGGGTTATCTGCTCCCTCAGGTGCTTGGCAGCCTCCCCGAGATATACAACTGCCTGGTCCCTGGGTTCTTCTTTCACCGTGTGCTCCTCTTGCTGCTCGTTCACAGACTTGACCTCCCTGGTTCCCCACGAGATTATATTCAGGTTGCAGATGCTGTATACAATGAGGAAGAGGTACCCCGCGGGGATGCACAGAAAGTACAACACGCCCCACATCAAGTCTGAGAATTCATGGGGATGCAACAGCCCGGATAGCACGAAAGACCCTACCAACACGTACAAGAATATAGCGTTTGGCGTCAGCCAACCTTCCTGTGCGATGCTAACCATGGTCCCCGCTATCACAGCCATCATCACCAAGGCGAACAGAGTGCTCAGCACAATAGCGATGTTCAGCTGGGTGTCTGCTTTGAATTTCAGACACGCAAATGAGAAGAGTATGTTCGGAAGGTAGATGCATAAGTACGCTGCCCACTGAGGAATCCTGAACACTGACTCCACCGACGACTCTATGGCCAGCAAGACGGTTGCTGGTCCGAGGATAGACGAGGCAAACAGCACGGTCTGGTAGACGATGTAGATGTTGGAGATGCTCTTGTTCTTCATCACGGTCGTCGACCTGCTCTGGATGAGGTCCAACACGTTGGCCATCGTGGAGGGCAGCCATCTTCTTCTCTGGTTGAAGAACTCCTTGAAGCCTTCTGGGGCGAAGGTCAGCGCCTCACTTGCAGCACAGTATTCCACTCGGTAGCCCTGCTGAATGAGGAGAGTGCACAGCCAGCGGTCCTCGCCTGGATAACACACACACGCATACACACGCACCACTATTACCAACCATCAGTTCCACTACAGGGCATTCATACAACTGCAAGGCAATACTGCAATACCCAACTGAAATACGATCAACATGTAGCCGCAATGCTTAGGCATCACGTAATATTATCTATTTAATAGTTTGATAAGCATTGTTGCTCCGGGTTAATCTTTCAAAAGAAAAGAGCTAAAAGAATCTAGGATTCAATCCAGTCCAACACAGAGACAGATACTATTATTATCTGTTGGGTGATGTAGTCGCCTTGCAGATGTGGAATGCATACTAACAAAGATAAATCGTTCGTTAACACTAGAAACATAATTATGAAACTCTGTAAATCAGCTGTCAATCATAATGAAGTTTCGAATGGTTATACGGATATACATGTACATTTATACAGTGAAACTAAGCATACGTTGTAAAATTGAAGACAAAAAAACCCCAAAGAAATACCATTCCTATGGAACAATGTCCCACAAATCCGTGAAATAGAAAACTTATCCAATATAGAGAAACATCTAAACACTCACTTCTTTAGTGAAGTTTATGGATGATCCTTGTTCACACATTTCCCAAAAGCGCATTAAATTTTGAGCAGTTATTCTGGACAGTTGCGCTATAACACTGTGCATATACTACTACTACTACTACTACTACTACTAAAATACCCTGGTCATATTGAAGGTGGTGGCGGGCAGTTGTTGGCTTCTTGGTGTAGGTTCTCATCACATTGTCGTCCATTAAACATCGGCCTCTGAACAAGCTGAAACATCCTGGACTGCACAGCACACAGCCGAACACATGCTCCGCGGACTTCTGTAGCCAGTGGCCTATAGCGTATTCGAACTTCTGGTACCACACCACGGGCCCTGGTACACACAGGAATACACAACACATGAATACAATAGCATAGTGTAGGGCAATACTAGTACATGTATATTAATACTAGTACGTAGTTTAATACATCAGTGACATTCGTAGTAACGTTAGTATTCTAATTCGATATGCACCCTGCAACAGAACCTAACTATTTGTTCATATTATGGGGGAGGGGGGGGGGGCGGGGGGGGCAATAATAGGTTACATTTTAAAACATTAAATATAGCTAACGTGCAGAAATACGTATATATTTAAGAACTTAATAGATGTCTAGATTTGATGAAAATCAAAATGTATTGCCTATCAGGGCCCGATTAGCTTAATCATATGGTTAGGCTGCCGCTAAACACAAAGTTAAACTTTCAAATGCTTTTAAAGTAAAAATTAGACAAACACAAAATGCATGTTAATGAATAGGATATTTATTGAAATGAAGCAGTAATGATTTTATCGATAACCATTGTGAAGAACCGGGCCCTGAACATTAGCTGATATTCCATGTATTTTAAGAATGAAGTCACACCTACATGTATACATACCTGACCCTTTGGGTTTGATCCTACCACATGCAGCTGCCACATCCGGGTTCTTCTTCATCCGGTCTACTAACAGGTGAACGGCATCGGGCTTGAAGTCTACATCGCCATCGAGAGCGAGTATGTAGGTTCTGTCGGCCTGAGTACACGGATCAGTGTAAGTAGCATACTGTAGATACAACCACGCATATAGGAACTGTTAGTTCACAAGGCCACATAAGAATTATGAGAATAGATGGCTAACTGTATTGCATTATCTCAATTCATTGAACAATCATAAAAACTGTTAAATTGCTAAATTTCCGGAACCCAACAAGAGTGTACTTCCTGTTTGTTTCCAGAACCCCAAAGCTTAATTCATAATACTTGATCGTTCCGTGTTACCTTGGCGGCAATGGTCGATGGCAGGGTTTTCAGGAAGTGTTCTGTCTTAGCCAGCATCTCAATGTCTGTGTTCGAATCCTGCCAGTCACAGTCCGCCAGCTTGTACCCCAGGAGGTAATACATGTACATGACCTACACCCGCGGAATTAAAGGAACACAACCACATTATAGTGAAGCTCGCTCCTCACTAAAAATTCAGCTACAAATAAAAAATCAAGTGTGTTCCCTTGGCATAATATACACGTCATCGCTTTTGTACATTCACATAATATTATATCTCATCATCACTCAAACGTGGGGTAGGAATAGATGCTGTATTGTTGTATATGGGCCAGTGGCCTTACATGCAATAACGAATTGAATATTTGAATAGATGATGTGTTGTATGTTAACCTTCTCTCACTCCGAACATGGCAGATTGGGTGGTATCCTGCCAAGAAGTTGAATTGGAACGTGATGGCTCATTGATCCATCGACCCGCGGGTAATTATATTATACACTCTGAGCAATGCCTCGGCGTCGCATCGAGTTACATGACTATATGCGCTATCCAAATATCAATATTATTATTACTAGCATAGAATGTTAGGCTCAATGAATTTGTACATCATAACTGACCAAATCCCACGCTGCAATACATCACAAACACGTATACCTGCGACCATCTCTTTCGATGGCGGATCTTGTCCTTATCCTTGAGGTGGACGATGAACTTGTTCCGTCCTGGGAAATACCACACGACCCGAGCTCCGTAGGGAGTTTTGTACTTGACCGCTTTCTTCAGCTTCACCGGCGTCTGAAGGTACTCGCTGTCAGACAGGGAACACGTGTATGAACCACCTTGTCTAGGACCCTCCGCGAAATGTCCACAGAAACAGGGAGTCGGACATTGTCAGACAACGAACACGTGTATACATGTATATGAACCACCTTGTCTAGGACCCTCCGCGAAATGTCGACAGAAACAGGGAGTCGGACATTGTCAGACAACGAACACGTGTGTGTGTATATATATATATATATATATGAACCATCTTGTCTAAGACATTGCACACACAGGGATTTATATTTGCGGCAGATGACATACTAGGCCAAGAAGCTATAACCGCAATATCGGCCTCAATCCAGCAATTGACGGTAGATAATCTCGGCCTAGTGACACACACGTACATTTAGTCAGACATTGTTGCAATTGAATTAGGATTTAAACCCGCTTTCAATAATCTTGAAAACGTGTGTATGGATGTCTCCTTGGAGCAGTCAGAATACAATTATTAATTATTATGGATATTTTCGATGAGGTTTAATGTATGTGCATCATATTAGAACCAGTAACATACAATTTAAACTTAAATTATTTATTAAATTGCAAATTAAACATGTCTGTAATTGATAGGTGTTCCATACAAATGACTTGATGACATAATTATAATAGAAGAGTATGTTGTTTGTAAATGATCCCTGACCTAGCAGCCTCATTAAGTAGTCTTGCCAAAAGAAGGACGAATTCATTGGGCGCTCTTCGTCCGGTCTTCTTTAGTTTGTCGTCTCGTCCCTTTACAGTTTCGTCACACAGAGCGTCGTCGAACAGGATATGCACTGCATTGTGGGTGATACGAATGGAGATATGCTAAGTCAGAAAGTAATTAATAGTTAAGTTTAAAGATATTTTATTCACAATGGAAACACGATTGGGTACAAGTTATGCCAACTAAGGAAAATCATAATATAAATATTGTCTTGAACTATTTGGTATATAGATATCGTATTCGCAACTCGATATAGATCTATTCGTTGCGGCTTTGGGAAATGTAAGTGTTAATGGCAGACACGACAAGCAAGAATAACTCGCATTGCTATGCATGTGCCAACAATTTAACCTAACCCCACGTGTCGTGGCATTGTCATGTATTTTAATACTAGTAATTTGTCCGAAAATCTCACAAACCCTCAAAAGTGTAGTAGTCCTCGATGTCTGCTTTCATGTGCTCCCGCGCAATTCGCTTCGCAGACTGGTCATCGTCTAGTCTGAATTATGAAGAACGTAGTAAAACTTACTCAAACGAAAATAATGTCGGCTAACGGTCTTGACTCGAAACTAGATGTGTACCCATAGACATACCTGTTTTATAACAGTCATGGGCATCTTGTCTTTGACTCTTCTAAACACTACAACCACTCACCTGAACAAGGAGGTAAGAATTTGCATCATTTCCTGTTCGTTCTCGTGCCACATGGTGGCGCAAATATAGATCATGGGATGCGTTTCTTTGTCTGCTTTGTGCGACTCGTCGTGAACCTGGCGCCGACTGTGTAACAAAGATAGGTCCGTCACGACCCCACAGTAATGGGGCAGGATGAACAATCTGGAATAAACAATTGCAGGATGACCAGTACTTTTTTACAGTTGTTCTGTTATGTATTTAATGACCAATTAAGATTATTAGTATTTAAATACTAGTATAACAACAGATGGTATAATTATTCAGCCTGAAATCACGGACGTCCTGTGTATACTCACTGTGGCGTGAATGCCATACGCTTCTTTGGTAGAGATATCCAGACGTGGTAACACAGCAGTAGCTGGGAGAGCCAGCCAAGCACAAAGGCCGCTATCAGCATCCCGTAATCCAGAGTCATCCGGGGCACCGCCAGCAGCAGGACCTTCTGGTCGTCCTGCCAGAGGAACACTCGTCCTATGTCCGGATAGAACTGGAGGAGAAGGAATAGGCCGGGTGACGCCAGGGTGAGAGGTAGGGCGAAGGCGATCCTCTGCTGACATAGCTTGCAGGCAGTGATGGCGAAGAAGATGCAGAACCACGTGGTGCCGATATGGACGAGGCACGGGACCAGGACCGACTGCAAAGCTACCTCAATGACTTGGTGGAGTGAATCAGTAGTTGTGGAGGTACGCGGCGCGTTCGAGTCCGAGTAGTTTCTTATGAAAGTAGTTCCGGTGGTCGTCGAAACGTTCGCATGTATAAAAGCTGTTGGCGAGTCCGTGTAGTTTCTGGTGAAAATAGTCCCGGTGGCTGAGACGTGTGCGGTTGTAAAAGATGACCCCGATGTCGATGGAGTTAAAGTTGATGCGAGAGACAATGACGAGGAGGTAGCTGTTGATAACGGCCGTGTCGAAACAAGGGCAGATATACCTGGTGGCGATGGTGGGGCTACTGAAAATTGTATCGTCTTTGAAGAAGCGCTCAGAGCAGCAATAGGGTTGTTCAACACAGGTATGAAGTAAAACTTGAGCAACAATGCAGCAGTCAGTATCCTAAGTATAGACGACACAAGACAAGATATATTATTCCCCTTGATACGCCGTTCTAGACTGAGATCTAATCCTCGGATCCTCTCGGGGAAGTAGTTGCTCAGCCATCGAGCCGACAGACACACTGTTCCACCAATACCCCACACTTTGAAAGGCAGCACATCACACGCAGCTAGCCTCTCGGTTGGGAGATCTGCGAAAATTATATACATCGAGGACAGAGCCAATGCTGCGATCTGACACACAAGAGCCAATACTCGCAGCAAGGCCGCGGTACCATCGCGTTTGTTGACGGATGCTACACACCCACTCACAGCCGGGAGGACGCCAGTTGCCATGGTAACTGTTAATGATCTGGACGACGATATTACTGGGAACACTTTAAATGCGAGCCCATATAAGGCAGTAATATGTATAACTTCTGTCACGCATATCTGCAACAAAATGAAAGTATAATTATTTAAGAAATATTAATCTCAACGGGACAATCATTTGTAAGACATGGAGTGTTGAGCAAGATTCTTATCGTTAGGTTTTAATTGGGTACTGTGAGTCACGGGGATAGTAACATACAAACCTACACGTGTCAATACTAAGACTAAGAACAAATACTAGTATCCTTGCGGTACTCACGAATGACATTATGGATGTGTCAGGTTTTTCTCGTTTGCCAAAGACAATTCTCCAGCATGTCTGCAATATCTTGAAGACATCAGGCACACTTAAACATATCGCCATGAACCATGCGTAGTGGTTTAGCCATAGTTCGTCCTGAAAGAGCACCGACGATGACTTCAATTCCAATATTTGACAGTACATTGGTTAAAAAGGTGATTGAAACTTTGATGGCTTCAAAGGTTAAACAGACCCGTTAGCCATGTCTCTGTCGACCACAAAACATTTAATGTCTCTTTAACATTCCACATGGAACTGCGAAGCCCTAACATGTCATGTAGAACATTTCGGAAAATTGTAATTTAAGCACGCACCGTGTGAGGAAGGTACGTCAGATTCCCCAATTGCTCTGTGATGAAGAGGAAGTTCAGTTTACTGATTACAGCACATCCCAACACAGCCACAAACAGGAACACGATGGCGACAACCTTGCTGACCTTGATGACCTTCGTACCAAGGTCGGTGAAGCAGGAAGTCCCTGTTGTCAGGGGGCGGTCTCTGAATATGTCCCATTTTTCTGTCAGCAACGAGTCTGCTCTGTTGTAACACGACAGTAAACGCACAAAACAAATCACTATATTTTATCAAATCGTGTTGCTTTTGTGGAAGATAAAATAACGTTAATAAATAAAGGAATACCTTTAAGGAGGGGTGATAGCGAAGTGGGTATATCGATGCACTTCCGCTAAGAAAGGTCCCTGGTTAAAATCATGCCCCGAGGACCGGGTATCAATGTTCGCAGATCCACTTTCCGACACGAGTAATGACAGGAGCTTTCGTTCTTGGTTCGTCAGTACCAGCCGGTGCACACAGGTATACCGATGTTGTTGTTGTTTATAGTTGGGGTTTAAAGCCGCTTTCAAGAACGTGATCGCATCACGGATTGTGTATAGTGTATGCATGTGTGTAGGTGCATATGACTCCTTGTGCTAGTCTGGGGATTTCACCAGTCTTTTTAGTGCTAGTTCACTGGAATATCAACCGCAGTTTGAACATGGATGCACCACTCAGACACATTATACCGACTCCGAGCCGACCAGTCCTTGGGGTACCCCTTTAAATGCTAAGCGCCAAGCAGGGGAACATCAAGTTCCATATTTTAACGTCTTTGGTTTGACGCATCCGGTGATCGAACCCACGACCTTCCGCTCTCCGGGCCGACGCTCTACGCCACGAAGGCAGTTCAGGTTTACCGCAAACTTTCCTTGAAAGACAGAATGTATACTCAGGAACATATTTTAGGTCAACAAGATAAACTACTTGAACATCCAGATAACCTTGTAGGAAATATCAGATAGGATTACATTAAATACAGAAAGGTGTATAGATACGAACTCTTCCTGTCTCGGGTTTGTAGAATCTTCTGATGACCCCAAGGTCCCGGCTCCACTGTCGATATCGTCCTGTGACGCATCTGTGCGCTCCGTATCTCCACTGTCGATATCGTCATGTGACGCATCTGTGCGCTCTGTATCTCTGCTGAAATGTCAAACATTTATATCACATACATGTACAGAAGAAAACAAGAATATGCTGAAATATTGTGAACACTCGATATGGGGGAAATAGTATGTTTATATTAAAACACGTGTAATAGAGTGTCAATTGATGTTCTTCAGATACAAAAATGTGTCAGCAGGAATACGAAATAAAAAAAATACATTAAAAACAATATAATTAACATATAATATTATATCTAAAATTCACAGAAAGACACGAGGCAATGGAAACGCTTGTGTACCTTACCTCTTCATGGTAGTGATGGTGCTGTATTTTGACGACTGACTATTGTCCAGTGGCAAGGGAACTATCACATCCCGGATTTCACTGTGAGGTCAACATGACATTAGAAATATATGAATGAAACGGGCAGGATTATTCCTTTAATTCTTGATCCATTCTACACCAAAGTACACCACACTGTCTCTCCATCCTCTGGCTTTCCTCTCCCCACACCATTCTAACTCTATCTATATACTAGTATCATTCACTATGCCTGACTTTCGCTAACTCTCCTTGTGATCATTCTCATTATTATTGTATCTCTTACATTCCCTCTCCTATTTTGTCTGTCCTACTCACTGTCTCTGTTTCTGTTTCTCCCCATCTCTCTCTCTCTAATTCTCTCACACACACACACACACACACACACACACACTCTCTCTCTCTCTCTCTCTCTCTCTCTCTCGCTCTCTCCAGTAAACAACAACCGGGTACAATAAGGATGCAGATACATTCATCCCACTAACCTTTGCAGTTCTGGATCAATGGTGTCATCATAGTCGGGCTGTACACTCTCCACCGTCACAGTGGGTGGTGGTTCAGACACAGAAAAGTGGAAAGCGCGGGTGGTACGATGGTGGTGCCGGGACATAGAGTAGTAGGGGTCGGGGCTCGGTACAATGTCCTCTTCATAGTTCCCAAGGTGAGTCGGACTAGAACAGATGAGTTAATGAATCATACATGTAGGTTATACACCACCTAAAAAAAAAATAAAAAAAAAAAAAAAAAAAAAAAAAAAGATGATGAAATCGTACACAGCCACGTTCAGAATAAAATTGACTTGCTGGCCAGTGATTGGTTATTAATGAAAAATTGAAAAG
>JAULBO010064887.1:0-11315 GCA_032355325.1 Clypeosectus delectus | reverse complement strand
TATTTCCCGATATCCAACGTTGGATACGTATAATATCCAATGAGCGTATCCAACTCCCAGGAGGCATATTATGTGATGATATTCAATAATTGAATAAGCTTTAAAAACAAAATTCCATTATTCTAATTATTATTTGTAATTGGTTGATAGCTCTCGAGGAATGGATTATAGTTTTCACGGCCACACTTAACTTACCATTCTCCAGATTCCACAGCCTGGCTTTACCTTCCATTCCGGCAGTGCCAGCTATCAAGACGTTCCCACCCTCGGCCAAACAGCTGATCTCATTAGCCAAATGCTTTAAGTTGTACACATTCCTTGCTGTGGAATGGGAGGGAAAAGTGGAACTTTTTGTGAAGATGGAGGCATGCCTTGGTTAAGAATGTTAGAAGGAAGGCGGTCTGCAACCATTTGTTCCATACTAACATTGTGGTGAATTCACTTATTTTCATTTATCGGTATTATTAAAATAAGAAAAAAAATAGAAGGTACCGGTAAGAGAATAAATGAGAAGTTATACATTAATTAATTAATTAGTGATGTGATGAACTCTCATATGAATTCCCACTCACATGTCTTTACATCCAACACCAGTACTCTCCCTTTGAGTGCAACAGCTACATGCTTCCCAGAGCTGGTCACACAGATCAGTCGCTTCTGTCGGGCAGAAAGGTTCTCCTTTGCAATGTAGGTCAAGGAACCAGTTGACATGTCGCGCTTCATGACGAACCCTTTCTTCGTAGCAATGAACAATTCCTCACCACTCCTGAATAACAGAAATAGCAACAACTACAAATCCAATCGATGCATAATGTCTTTGCCCTCACATTGGTGATCATCTACTGTGCCAGATATAAAATATGATGTATTATTGTATTAATTGTTTGAATTGAAATAAGACCATGAAGACATGTATTACTTGGAGGACTGAAGGACATTGCTCTGTCCAAGATCGTCAATATTTGTGGGCAACGACATTTTCTCATCCGTATCCATCTTTTCCTTTCTTTCCACACCATCATCTTCATCATCTTCTTCATCATCTTCATCAACCTCATCTTCATCCACCTCATCTTCATCCACAGTTCCAGATGTCTTCGACTCCGCATGGAGATTCCGAGCTTCATCCAGCAGTCGAGGCAGGTCCCACAGTTTGATGGTGTTGTCGGCAGATGCTGAGAACATGAGTTTCTCGTCAGCAGACACCAAGATCTGCAGGATGCCCTGGCTGTGGTCCGAGATGTTCCGCATCAGGACGGCTTCCTCCAGCGGAGACTCGCGCAGTCCCACGGACACCACATGGACAACAGGGTCCCGCGGACACGCTGCCAGCACCCACACCTCGGCCCCACCGAACATGTTCAAGTCCTGGTATGGGCCGTTCAAGCAGTTCAAAACCGAAACCTTTCTCCCTGTCCGTATGTTGAAAACTTTGGCCTGCTTTCTGATGTCGCCATTGATGACTGTTTCTGACGTGGAACCTGCGATGAAGAAGTCCTCTCTGCTCTCAAGGTATCCCACGTCCATTTCGTAATGCTCGAACCCTTCCCAGTGGAAGAGGGTCTCCTTGCTGGGAATCTGTCGCACATAGTGGCTGTTCTTCTTCATGTAGCCAAAACCAGGCTGGATGAGCTTGTTGTCTGCCGTTACGAATACTTTTCGGCTGAAATCCGTGTCCTCGTTTCCAAAGCTACGAAAGACTTTGTCCTCTGGGGTCAGGTCCATGACGAGGGAACCAGACTTACAGCTGTAAACTTTGCAGGCTTTCTCACAGTAGGTGATAAGGTATTGTTCATCGGGAGAAAACAATAGGTAAATGTTATTGTCGCCTTCCAACACGTGCATGACGTCAATTCCCCGCCCTTTGTCACGGAATACACCAATCTTGACCGTCTTCCCTAATATAGAACAAAAATATATACCGGTACACGCACAAGAACTCTAATGATAACGCCGTAGCCTTACTTTCCCCAAATACTAGTTGTTAATTGGGGTTTAAAGCCTTTCAAGAACGTGCTCATATAACGGCTTGTATGCAATGTATGCATGTGTATTTGACTGTTTTACATAGCATTTTTCGCATTAATATTATTCTTGCATTAATTTCATGATTTACAGTATTAATTTAATATGGTACATGTATTTGATAGATTTGACATCACACCAGTCGAGTATGGCATAGATGAGTATTATAGAATTCCAGTAACACCAATCTTTTATGGCACAGATGATGAATATGGACGTACGGTCACACCAAGCTAACATTGAACCTGTGGCCGACACACTCAAAATCGCGGGGGAACAGTCCAAGTCGTAGGGAGCTGGGGAACAGTCCAAGTCGTAGGGAGCTGACAATGTCCGGTCAAATATTTCAAAGTGGCTCCTGAAGTTGAAGTTGGTGCAGTGGTCATAAGTCTCCATTATGAGAAACCTAGAGAGAGAAAACATGTTGTCAAGCATTAAAATTGTTGAGCACATGCAAAGCTCAATTTGCTCTTCCTTTTCATCAGAAGGAAGCCTAATTAATTAATTGTGTTGTTTTCATCAACCAAACTGGTGAACTCTCGTAGCTGGTCCTGATCAAATACTAGTAAGCAGATTTTGACTCCTGCTCGTATATATAAAAACAAATATTTTAATTCAATTATTATTATAGATTGGAATATTGTTATGGTATATTGGTGTAATTTAATATGCAATCAAATGGGTTTTACTGTAGGCCTATATCAATACTCCATGTCATATCTTAAATTAACCCAGAGTGTGTGTGTGTGTGTGTGTGTGTGTGTGTGTGTGTGTATGTGCGCATGTGTGTGTGTGTGTGACACTGTGTGTGGATGGGTTGGTGGGGTGTGTGTGTGTGTGTCTGTCTAGAATACTAGAATATTCAATAGAAATGATAATATAAATAGATCAATTTTTATTATTGATTTCTGCAAAATATTTTGTCTCAACTCACTTCTCTGCGACCTTGAACTTAATAGATCTGACTTTTGCGTGAAGGTCATAGACAGCCATGCAGGACATGTTGTCATCCAAGTCATAGATGCGTAGACAGTCGTTTTTCTTATTTGCATGCTGCTCCGTGACATATAGTTCTCCCTTCGATTCATGAAACTCAATGCAACTACTGAAGACACGCTCATTACCTACAACAAACATTGCAGAATGATATTCCAGTGAACTAGCATTCATAAATATTCATCTTATTTTTTATTAACAATCGTAATCATCGACTTCTTACTAACACCATTCTTCACAATTAATTTAGGACCTGAGTTCCAAACATAATTAACCAATGACATTATAATACAGTTGTTCCTGCAAGGAGCCAGAGTGACCTTGGATGTTGATGTCGACATTGATGGAGCTGAGAAGGCATCCTCCAGGACAGGACATGGCTCTCCCCTGGGGCAGGAGGAGGGGCTGTGGGTGGGTCTCCAGCCAGGCGTATGCTGCCCGAACCAGGGACATCAGAGCAGGGGCTCCACTGTGCTGGGGGCCTAGCTGGGACACAATCTGGGGGGAGATGAAAAATCAGGTACTCAATTGTAATTATTTACAGAATACTTATTACTCATAGGGTTTGTAGTATACTAGTTTACATACATAAATACATGCACACATGCACACACACACACACACACACAAAGACAAAGACACAAACAAACGGACAGGTATCGACTATGATGTCATTAATTATTCAATTAATACTAAATAAACATGTTTATGCTTGATTGGCCAATGTTAACCAGTGGCTATACTGTACGGTGTACCTGTATGGCTAAATTGACAGGATTTCTTCTGATGCCATCACTGGCCAGGACCAACATGTCACGAACGAACTTGATGTCGCTGCACACCGAGGACAGCTCCGCATCGTCCGAAGCCAGCCTGTGACACAGCAGCGACCGGCTGAGACTGGCGACAATGTCGGTCAGCGAGAGTTCCTTGCACGTGGCGTACAGCCACTGGAAGCTGCAGGCCACGTGTCGGTGGAAGCCCACCAAGTCCAGACTCTCCAGCAGCTGGTGGGGCAGCTCCTGCAGCTTCCTCACATTGTAGCTGCCATTGTCGAACATCAGAGGCTGGGCAGGGACCCGTCGCGAGGCATCCGGGTAGGACCCCTTCTTCACCTTGAAGAGTTCCAAAGGCTTTGCAACAGAACTCCATTCCCCAGAGAAGTATTCAGCAATTGAGGAATGGAATTGGACCGGCGAAGCGTCTAGATATCTCTCCGAGGCCACTTCAAAAAACTGTCGGTGGTACCAGTTCACCACGACTTGGTTTCCCGACCGTCGCTCAACGAGGTACTCGGAAATGTCGCTGCTAACACGTTTCCACAGCAACGGAGGTAACCGTACGACCTCTGGATCAGGAGGGAGGTGGTAGAGGTACGTATCCTGAAGGACCTCATCATCCAGAGACAATATGTCCTCCATTTCTGCATCACTCAGACCTTGGCAGGCTGCACATAGGTAGCCTACAAACATGGCCAATTCAAAAACAGAATACTAGTAATACATAATTATAGAAAACAAAACAAAGATGCAGCCTTAGCTTATTATAAACATTGGCACGCCAAATATAGTTAAATTCGAAATTGTCAGTTACGATTTCACAACTTTAGATTTCAGTCCAGCTTTCAAAACTATGAGAGTCAGGGGTGGGGGGGGGATTATATTTTGACAAATTTCATAACCTACCAAAGGCTTTGCTGATTAGTACCACACCATGTATCCTCTCCAACTTGTCGAACAGCGCGTTTATGGCAGCTCGGACTGAATCGCCAACTTGGATATCCGACAACGGGGTGAACGACCTCCATGTGAGGGCATTGTCCACGATCAACTTCAGAAATAGCGGCTGGGGACATTTGACGAACTGTTCCATCAGGAAGTTCCTCTGCAGCCTGGTCAAGGTCCTGCTCTTTCTGCTGCAGAGCGAGGACACCATGCTGTTCCCTGCTACCTCGGAGAACTCGGACAGCTGGCAGAACTGTTCCGGGAACGGCAGGTGCTGCTGAGTGTTCCCCAGACAGTTGTGGATGCCCGGCATCATGGAAATGATGACGTGGACATTGAGAGGCAGCCTGGTCGGGAGCCAGTTCACAGTGTGAGAATGATCCGACGGCGACAGTTGGTCCACGGAATCAAGGATGATCATCAATGGTTTGCTAGTAGAGTCTATCCTCCACAGCAGTGCATGGAAATACGAGATAAGATACTGAAAGTCGTCATTGAGGTCGATCCCACCGATGTTTGGTATGTTGTAAAGCTCCCAAATCTGCCTGCAGATGTTGACAAGGACCTCTCTGATTGAGCTGGACTTGGGTGATGTTCCCAGGTATCTCACAATAAGTGCTGATCCTCGGATCCAGGCAGCAGAGAGCTGTGCGACCTTGGCCATCAGAGCTGTCTTCCCACTGCCCGACTCTCCATAGATGACGACAGGTCTCTTGAAGGCCTTGATCACTGGCAGTTCTACTTGTTGCAAATGTGTATTCTTATTCGGGTCGGACTCGTAGTCGTCGAAGGCGTCACCAACGTGGTACTTGACTTCCATAGCCGATAGCATTTCCTTCATATCTTTATCTTCCTCATCTTCTTCTCCACTATCTTCTTCACCTTGTTCTGAGACACCATTGTCATTTTCGTCATCGACGCTGGCCTCAACAGCATCTTGATCAGGACCTTCGACGACGACCACTTTTGTCAACTTCTCCGAGATCTCCGTCAGTTCCTTCTCCCTGCCAAAGAAGACGGCACTCTTCCGGACCCCGAAGTGCAGGTGGTGGAGGATTTCCGCGTACAGATCTTCCACGTGGAGAGATGAACCGTGTGCAAGTCTGTCGTCGATCATCGTCTTCATGCTGTTTCTGAAGTCCATGGAGAAGGTCCTGAGGTAGGCTGCATGTTCCGTATCCTCGGGGTCAATTCCTCCTGCTTCTGACCAGGAGATGCTGTAGCTGTGCATCTGACTGGGCGGTAGGGCCTCGGGAATCTTCGTCAAAATCAACTTCTCTCGCAAATCCCTTGCTTCCCTGTTCACACTCCCATCATCATTTAAATCAACAAATCTCCCTGAAATCAAACTTGATGAAGTGAGACAACAAGAAATTCAATTTAATATTATACCATTCTTTGCTTTGTGAATTATAGCCAGATGATATAAAGCTTTTTTGATTGATTTGTTGTTTAACGTCACTGCGAGAATATTTCACCCATACGTGATGATGATATAAAGCAGTGGCAATTCTGAATGATATACTAGTAGTATAGGAGGTATACATGTATGATCGTATAATGAGTATTCTTATGTGTAGGATCACTCACAAGCTTTTCCGTGCTGTATGTCAATGTTTTGAAGAGATCTGTGAAAGCAGAGTACCCGATCTTTGACTTCCGTAATCCCCAGTAGACCTAACTTGATTTCGCTCTCTGTGACTGGAAACAGAAAATGACACACCGCTATCATTCAAGACCATCCTGGAGGCACCTCTGCAGAGGTGTCCTACTCGGGTCTGCTACTCAGGTCTGCTACTCAGGTGTGCTACTCAGGTGTGCTACAGAGATGAGATATCTGTGGTATGCCATGTGGACACACATACCTGAGATGAGATATCTGTGGTATGCCTCGTGTTCATCCATACCTGAGATGAGATATCTGTGGTATGCCTCGTGGTCATCCATACATGAGATGAGATATCTGTGGTATGCCTCGTGGTCATCCATACCTGAGATGAGATATCTGTGATATGCCTCGTGGTCCATCTGTCCAGTTCTGTGTGCTTCTCTCCCCAGCTGATCGAACAGAGCCTTCAGCTTCTGCTCCGTGTCTTCCCAACGCCTCTCGTCCTGCACATCGGCATAACTCAAGTTAATAATTCGGTACAAGATTACTATGAGATAAATTATAATCATTTTAACAATGCGCCTATTCACAATGGCTAATGCAGATGTTCCAGCTGGAAAACATGCTTATATTGAACCTAAATGCAACACTCCGGTATCACATTCTCAAATCTCATTATTACACCCCGGTATCACATTTTCAACAAACCAGTATCACATTCTCAACACCCTTGTATCACATTTTTAACACTTGGGTATCACATTCTCAATACTCTTGTATCACATTTTCACACTCCAGTATCACATTTTTAACACTCAGGTATTACATTCTCAACAATCTTGTATCACATTTTCACACTCCAGTATCACAATTTCACACTCCATTATCACATTTTCAACACTCCGGTATCATATTCTTAACACACATGTATACTTGAATACATATAATATTATATTATATTACTACGGATAACATATTTCACAGATAGTTTATAGGTGAATAGTGAATACAGTGAGTTCATTGGTCTAAAAAGTAGTTTATGTTCTAAATAATATATTACACACATCAAGTATCAGTTAATTACATACAGAGAAAGCAAATAACCACTTCTAACCTTTTCCTGCAGTTGTTTATTATCTGGGTTTTGATCCTTGTAGTGAGAAAGAATGTTTGTGATTGGCTGAATCTGGTAAACAGGTGGGTCTGCATTCTTGTCAAGTAGATACCATTTGTCCAGGATGTAAACATCTTTTTCCATTGCCATAGCAACATGATGGAAGACCTTAAAATCTGAGGCTGGTATAGTGGATGGTAGAGGGCATCCTCCATATCGATCTCCGAGAAATATCTGTCAAGTTTGTAAAAGATATATATTCACTAAATACATTCATAAGATATATTGCACAATACAGTCTGTGGTTGGCCATGCAACTTAAAGGTGGACTCACACGGGTCGATCGGTCGCACGACGAGCTTCTATCGATCGGTTGCACAATACAGTCTGTGGTTGGCCATGCAACTTAAGTGTGCAGACTGTTCACTGTCTATACTGTATATAAAAAGTTGTGTTACAGCCAGTTTAAAATTTGGCAGGCGCCTCAGGTTCAACTATGACTGCATATTTTTCAGCAATAAATCTTGAGTAGTATTCTTGATAGATCTATACTGTACATCTTTGAATAGGAGATGGGGCTTCTATTAAATTTGCGACAGTTTTATACTCGAACCTCTATTTATGACAAGCTTTTATTAACAACCAACTTTTCATCATTCTGCTGTTTGTATCAGTTAAAAAAAAAAGTTCCTTACAAAATACATGTGAATAACAAAAGAAAAGGTTTCTTAAATGGAATACCGGTAAGTGTCGGGTATTTATTCTGTTAATAAGATGTAATGCAAACTGTATCTATAATCTAATAGAAAGGACAGACATGTAATCAAGGAAGGCCTTTATTCAATATATTTATGTGATAGCATGATCTCACTGTCTCTACTATTATATGGTAAACACTATAGTAATAGTATACATCCTTGTCTTACTTAAAATCTTACCACAAAGTTTGGTCCCATGGATATATCCTGGCATTTCTGCACCTCGTTCAGACACAGTTCCGTCGCCATCTGATCCACAGACATCTCGTCACGGACCCCCCAACGCATGTCTACCACCTGCAAATACAAAATACAACAGGATTATAATTAATAGCCACCACCTGCAAATACAAAATACAACAGGATTATAATTTATAGCCACCACCTGCAAATACAAAATACAACAGGATTATAATTGATAGCCACCACCTGCAAATACAAAATACAACAGGATTATAGTATCAATATAAAAGGGTTGTGTCCGCCATCTGCATATAGTACATTACAAAACAACATGATTATGTCCACAACAATACATGAAAATATGAAAATATTGATAACTACTAGTATCATGTACATATACATGTACTAGTATATAGACTGTTACGTGTACAAGTAGCTGGTGGAATAAAGAACTTAATTGTGTCTACAAATGACCATCGATGCAAAATTATGCATGGTAATCAGCATCCTCGCACCCCAGTGGTATTTTATTCCGTATACACTTCGTGTTACAAGTGTATATGGAATAAAGTACCCCTGGGGTGCGAGGATGGGTAATCAGCTGTGATAGTAATTAATCTTAATTTGAGGTGACAGTTCAGAATTAGACTAATTTAGTAATAAATACAATTTCTCTCAAAGTCACAAACATGTCATCAGTAATCCATGATGGAAGTTAACATATTTTACCTGGAAATCCAATCCTTGTTTAATGCAATAATTCCTAAGGTAAGGAACAGCCTCCTTCATAAGGACATTCCTTTCTTCTGTAAAATCTGAGAGGTAAGACAAAAAAGTATTGCTTCAATGAGGGGAACAAATGGTAAATAAAGCTTGTGACATTACAACAGACAAATATAACCATGTGACAAGCGCTGCTATATGGTAATTAATATCGCTTTAATTGTTACGTCTTGGGAATTAGTTTTCTTGGTCTTGGCCAGTCTGGTTGTGACGTAACTATACTGCAAATCGCTGGGCCTATTTATAACTGTGGAAATGATTAATAATTGGACTCAATTAAAGAAGTTAGATCTATATCACATTTGTAATACATGTATATTTATTATTTTAAAAAGATATAAATATTAAATGTCTACAATCACATATGCTAGACCTAGATATAAATGGTCAAACGAATTTCTACTACTTTGTTGTTGTTGTTAATTGCTTAATGACATATATACCAGTATCATGGGCTTGTATATGTAGTGTCTGCATGTGTGCATGTTCATATGAAGTCGTAGTTGCTTGTGCCAGTCTGGGTATTTCACCAGTCTTTATAGTGCTAGTTCACTGGAATATCGCTCCTCAGCTAGAACATGGATACTCCACTCATGCAGACACATATTATACTGACTCCGAGCTGGCCATGCAGTCATTGCTTTGTCACTTTATTGCTGAGCGCTAAGCAGGGGAACAACGAGTAGGAGTACGTCTTTTGGTATGACGCTTCGGAGCAGACTACTATAAGTACTTTGATTTTTTTTTTCCACTTAATTAATGGTACATACATGTACTAGGATATCTTATATATCTTATGATTATGATATAGGCCTACAGACCACAGTACACATGAATTTTCATACTGTACATTTATATTCATGTAATTAAAGTAGATCTTCCCATATAAATGTAATCACTGCAAATACAGGCTGAGTTGCCTTGCAGTGTTCAAAATCAATAAATATTGTATTTCAATCGGTGATACGTCAAGTCTAGTAATTTCCACTCGCCTGTAAAAGTGGAACTGAAAAACACACGGATGGTTTTAGACTCCAGTGTGGGTAGGTCCGCCAAAACGCCCTCGAATACCGCCCTTCTCGCCATCGTCTTCACTTCACCCAGAATCCACTTCTAGATGTCCAATAGCCTCATTGATTAATTATTGACAGAGATGCGTGTTTACCTTGGAGACAACCCGGGATACAAGATATACAGCTAATAAGCTGTCTAGTGTCTGTGACTGTGTTGTACATCTCTCAGGTCATTGGATCGTTCAATCGGCTGAGCACTAACAACATTCTTGCAATTCTTCTTAGTGTCTTTTATAAAATTCCGAATGACAAGCACTATTAAAACATTGCATGTAAAATTAACGTTGGCATATAAATTAACCAAAGTAGGTTTTTCAGATTAAAACAGAGTTACGTCCCTTCGTAGATTTCGTCTATTTTTAGATTAGGGTATTTCCATATTATTTTTCTCCACTCGATGTCTCGCGACTTCCTATAAATCATAAAAGATATTGTCATTCACCACGGTCACCACGAGCGATCATTCTTAAATTAGAACCTAACTCTAAAATTAACTGTTATTCAAAATTATATCCGCAGAAGTGTCGACAGATTTGAGGAATCTTGCTCTCGGGAATCGGACGTAGTCCTACGCGTCATCGTTTGATTATAATATGCTAACTTTGATCTGTGATAATATTATAATTAGACCTATCGTATTTAACGAGTCCTTGTTGAAAATAAACAACATTTACACTTATTGAAATAAAGCGATACATTACGTCACATAATTATACTGAAGAGTTTGCTATATATGTTTTCAATAAATCGATAATGAGCGATCAGTGAACACTTACTTGCCAAACACATTATACCTAGCTGCTTGTCAAGACTAGTTTTGCCTTGTGAGTCTTGAAGCAGGAAGAAACATGGTACAGATTTTTCGAAACTGGTTGTGCTCAGATGTAGAATTTCAGTTACAGCAGCTTTTGAGTTGATAGGTTTGCCAAAGCACAGGCACTTGCATCCTCTGCCCACAGGGTGATCCGCTTGAAATGATATTTACGCTCTACACCCTGTGTGAGTTACCTCCATAACAGCGTCAGTCAAATGTTTAGATAGTGCCACCTG
>JAULBO010064776.1:0-11317 GCA_032355325.1 Clypeosectus delectus | reverse complement strand
TTCTTTGTGTGAAGCCTGGTATCCGTACGTGGCGTGTGTATGTGGGTAGTTAGTATAAACGGAATCATTGATGTTAATCTAATTAATTATGAGGTCGTACAAGTGATTTCTCTTTTGTAACGCAATATTATAATGTTATGTTGAAACACGTGTGGAAGAGGACACTATAATATAGCTTAGCACGCTTCATCATAATTGTTTTATCTGCAGATATGTGACTTCGGGTAGCGATATTAATGTAGGCCACACACTCTTTAATCTGGCACTATTACGTTTACATGGGACACGTCGCAAACATCGTATGCGCACTGTCTGCACATGTTGCACACTATTAGTATTACATTAGATTTGTGTGTGTGGGGTGTGGGGGTGGGTGGGGTGGGTGGGTGGGGTGGGGGTGTGGGGGTGTGGGGTGTGTGTGTATGTGTGTGTGACACACGTGACGCAATACAATGGAAATGCACCGCGCATGTAAACGAGAGTTTGTAATAGGGGGAGTAACTCGGGGTCGTTCCGTGTGCAACACTACATTATACTATTTAATTTAAACACCTCACTAGTTCGTCTGATTTAAACATAGGACACTATAAATGAAATTACAATCAACACATAAATTATATCACATGCTAAAATCTGTTTAAATTATACACGCTTAACATGTTTTCGATTTATCGCTGTTGCCGACTCAAGAGGTACACGTATGTACTATTGTATAGTAGATCCCGGAAACGGGAGATACTGTTGTCCACTGGTCTTCAAAGTTTACTGTCCTTAACGAATATTCTTCATATCGGCACCTATAACACCAATAGTAATACTAATATTTAAAACACTATTTTTATTTAGATTTAATTGAAACATAATATAGTCGTTATTCCTTTTCAATCAAAATATAAATATGCTATGAAGATACAGAACATAATACAAATATGCCAAATATTTATTCTAGTATTCACGCATGTCACAATTTAAACACATAACTATAGTTTACTCTGAAGCACACGTAACATGGATTTCTCCCTTTCCGGAATCAGTTACAGTATAACTGAGATATAGTGTATAAATGGAAATGCATGTTAGAAATCAAACCTAATACATGTATGTATAAATCGTCAGCATAACTTGTATATGGAAGGAAGAAACAACAACTACGAGGTATCGCGTTATATTTTATTGCATTACTAATCAACTCCGACAATGGGCGACCGGGCACCGAGGGAGCGTTTAGTGCGGAGAAAACAGCAAATGGGATCCCTCCGTTATTCGGTCCGGTGCGTATCGTAACGCTATCAAATTGTAACTTGTACGAAGTCCAACGTCTCCTTATGCGAGTTACATCTAGATTTTATCGCCAGGTTCCGGAGGAGAAGGGTCCCAAGAAAGCTCTTGCTGGGTCTCTGTTCATCCTCAAAGTCAGTATCGGTTATTCCTTCTCGGCGATAAGGCATGGGGAACGTTGGTCTTGTAGTAGGGAACGATTCTCATCTGCTGGGATAATAGACGAGGTTTGGGTAAACCGATGAAGGGGACGTGGACCGAGCAATCTTGCTTAGCGGAAACTGTATCTTGGCTAATTGCAAATGACTGTAGTTACTGATAATAGAAAGGCGATGGACGCGTAGCATACACATTACGGATTTCGGTCTGAGTTATAATCCCGTTCGCACACCATGTCTCTATAAATTGCCACCACTCGTCGGAAATGACGGGAGAAATTATCCAGAGAGGGTTATTTATTTTGCGAAGGTTGTTGCGAATCTGACATATGGTGAAAAACTCCCCGAAACGACAATCCGGCCGAAATTCTATCATCAGCAGCGAGGAAGAACAAAACGCGCTATAATAAGTAGTCTCGCGAGAAATAATAATGGGATACGCCGTCACGTGACGTGTCAAAAGCTGTAAGGACCAATGATGGATCACTCCCCCGAGCCTCGATATCGAATTGGTTTGCCATGGCTGGCTCATTGTGGGAACCGGAGCAGTCGGATAAAACTTTACCCCGATATTCCACTCACAGATGGACTGGAGACTCGTACTCAGAATCGTCTCCAGGTGTAAAGAAAAGACAGCTCTCGCAAGCGTTTATTAATGAAAAATAGCCCGGCTGTCAAACTGCGTCAACGTGACATTGCGAGAACAAAGGAAGTGACGTGCGAGATGTCAACGCGAACTGACGGGATATGTTGTGTCTTTTGACTGTAAGGGTGGGGGCACTTTCACTGGTACAATAGTCTGCTGTCTCTGCTGCTCTTTTAGAACTCCGATTAAGACGGAGATTGGGCGATGATAGTGTAACGTTGCACCAGCCATTTTGGCTTCCTGGTTCCCGACAATCGCCGATTACGTAGATACGGTATCAATACCTGACAATGAACGTTGTTTTCAATTCGAATGACTAACAAATTAGAATACCATTATTAATGATGGCTTTCACAATAACCGAATCACCTGACATTAATCATCATTTATGACATTTCAAGGTCCGAGTCCAGAGAGCCGTCAGGGCGATTAAATTACGTTGATATTTTGTCACACTCGCAACAAATAGCACTGTGGAAACAAAATAGATAATATACTAAAACAATAATATATACATGACACTACAGTGTATAACAGAACCACGTTTTAGTTTGTATATTGTATGTACAAGCATGCACTTTAAAATATGCATACATTCCAGCACCGAACTGGAATAATGTATCTCCGCGCAGATAATTATAATTATAATTAACATATGTAGTAGATTGGGTATACAATAGCTATAATAATATATCGCAATTATGATGCAATTGTGCACACATTCATCATGTTATAACCTCCACATGACATAGGATGCATAGTACTACGCACCCGTAATTAGTAGCAATGCAGCAATGACATTAATTTACATCGTGTGTAAATATTTAGACAACTGTTAGTTCTATCGCATCGCACATCCGGCCCGATTGAACACTGTAGTATATATACCAACATGGTAAACAGTAGTTCGCACTTCAATATTGTTTCAAATATAAAACGATAAAGACTGGCCACAGATGTATTGTTGCAGCTGGACACCCACTGAAGCTGCTACTGGAATTGTCGTTGAAAAGAATACCACGGGCTACTAGTTTCTGTACGTCTGCTAGCGTTTGGGGAGCATCAGATTTATTAAATTAATATTTCACAGAGGAAGATTGTAAAGTTAGGGAGAGACATACATAGATATACAGAGAGACACACACAGTGCGAGAGACAGACAGAGACAGTGAGAGAGACAGATACTAGTATACAGAGATAGAGAGAGAGAGAGAGAGAGACACACAGACAGACAGACAGACATACAGAGACAGAGAGAAAGAGAGAGTAAGTGGAAGAATGGGAGACAAAGAGCGGAGAGAGATAGAGAAATGGGTTACTAGTATACTAGTATCTAAGTACAGGTATTGCCACAACCCCTTAATCGAATACAGCGATGATGACAACCTTGCATATAGTTCAAATGTACTACGACTGCCCAAATGCCCTTACACATAACACAAATTACTAGTATGTCAAAATACGATAGTTACCAATGTTCTAAGGTTGACCCAGAACATAATATGCTGCAGGATGGGCAAAGTCCATCTTAAAACAACACCCAACAATCGGTACAAGAGGCAATATTAAATCTTGCATCTACGGACTAGAATTACTAGTATTCACAAAGCCTTTAAACAGTTCAAGTTACCATTTGATCATCCACTTCTAAAACTTAGCAAACAAACATTAAAGTCACACCAGCAGAGCTGATCATCACGAGATTGCAGGACAAACCTTACAGTTCATATCTCACAAAATCGACACCATTCGACAGATACATTGTCTGAGCTACCAAAAACTGGGCCATAAATTGTGATTTATGCTCTAGCTCCACTGGCAAGGCTTTGTGGCCATTCCTTGCTCAATTGCCAATATTGGGCGGGATATCTGACGATGGGACCGTTTAGCCTCATAAAAGCGCTACGTTCCCTATATCCCTACGCGCAAGTGGAATCAAAAGGTCGTTACAGATTCCTAATGTCCGCGCTTTTATAGTCCCATGGAGCGTGCAGGGTGAGGTAACATTTCACCCAAGATGAGACACCCAATTTTATGACAATGCTGACACCAAAGTTCACCTGAGTTGCATGCAAATGGCTTAGAGTGTTCAATTTAAAACTGCCTTTGGGTTAAAGCGAATTTCAATGGAAACATACGTCCTTTTACTGTGTCCATATGTGTCATACACGTCTAGACTCGCGAACAGATCAGTACGTCGTATTGCAAGGAAACAATTCCTCGTGTTGCATTCAAATAAATAGTACTGGACGTACCGTACATCCTGTCTTACACATTTACCGCAGGGAATAGCTACGAATATAGGTAATGGAAAGCATATACAATACTAGTATATAACTCCTTAGTGTATCGTCGTATTAATTATTTATTCATTTATTACCGGTCATTAAGCACCGACTAGAATAGATAGCAAACAACTTCTTGATCGCATCCGTAGCATCTATATTGTTCATTATCAATGCAAATACATAGCATCAGTTTGTGAATCAGTGGGTGCGATAAATAATGCACCATGCTACGGTATGCACGGGTACGTTAGGCCTATGTATGACTACATCAGGATACATGCTGACTCGGCACAATCACGGCTCGAAACAGAGCACCCAGAGTGATCAATTCTTAATTACTGACGGCTTTGTTTGTCAAGACATAAGCAGAATCGGCATTGCGTAGATGTTATTTCAACCTGTGGAGGTGCAATGGTGTTGCTAAGGTAAATGCTGTTGATGAAGTGTAGCGCTGAGGTGTATTGTTGTTGCTGAGGTGTGCTGCTGGAGTGTAATGTTATTGATGGGCTGTTTTGTTGTTGCTGAGGTGCAATGCATTGCTACTGATGAGGAATATTGCTGCTGAGGTGTAATGCTGTTGAGGTGTAATGTTGTTGCTGAGGTGTAAGGTTGTTGATGAACGGCAGCGTATACATACGAAATGATCAGTTCGGAGACATTATGGCAACGCATAGTGATTGTACGGACTACTTTAACTTGTTACCTGCTGTAGCCAACCATATATGCCCTATACAACAGTTATGATTAATCTCAAGGAGAGGACTAAGGCTGTTAAACAGCATGTGGACAAATGAACTTGATACCTTCTTTGAAAATCGAACGCGAATATGTAGTTTCTAGATATATTTTAACGGCTATGCATTCAGTTTAAGAGCTCAACCAAACAATGCATAAACCTGCAGAAATCCTGCATAATCGAAGGTCAAGGTAGTGAAACTATTACGTTGTTTTAAGGTCAGTTTTCAAAATTATACGTTAACAGCAGATGCACATTATGATTCAACGTGACGCTGGAAACTTCAAATGCAATTTGAAATACCACACGATGTTTTATTATAATCATTATTGTTTTCCAATGTTTCATCATTGTATAAGTGACCCTTTACACCTTTGCCATGACGCAGTGAACCAGGTACAATATGGATTAAGTCCGCTAGAAAATACCATGCGTCTCCTTATGGTAGAATTTATGACAGCCCCGTGGGGCCATAACCCGGACTAAACGCGAATGAAAGTTCTACAAACGCCAGACAATGAGTTCGTTACGAGAAAACAAGGTCTTACTGCTGTGAATTTAAGCGTCCATGCACGGTGTAAAATTGCCGACAAGACTTTATCCTGACTTTATTAACCATAAATATTGTTTTCTTCTTGGGAATTACAGACACTATTCTCCACGAGGTTAGTGTTGTGTATTGTCATGGCCCTAGGCGGAGCAGATCACTCTAAGGTTCGAAATACTATAGAGTATGGTCCGCACATATGCCGACTTCATAGATGCTATTACCCATCGCACTTGTATAATTACGTCAGTAGGAAGCGACCTTTAACCACGTATGCATCGTGAAGCCATCAATAATTTCATAATTATATATTCGTGTG
Organism: Clypeosectus delectus; assembly: GCA_032355325.1. Classification (NCBI taxonomy): domain Eukaryota; kingdom Metazoa; phylum Mollusca; class Gastropoda; order Lepetellida; family Lepetodrilidae; genus Clypeosectus; species Clypeosectus delectus. The sequence continues at coordinate 5,345 of JAULBO010064776.1, read as the reverse complement.
ATAATGATTACACATACTATAAGTGCATTATTATTGTTTACAATTTGTAAAAATAATATTAAAACTTATAACTCTTACAAACCGATAAATGATGTCACGGATCGCATGTATGTATACTAGTAATGTGTGTACAGAATAATGTTACAGCTCATTGATTGATTAACGACTCCATTGACAATCTCGAGATTTGATAGTTCTGCTGTTTTACACCTGTCTCACAGCTGATACATATTTTAAACACAATTTCTCTCGTCGACGCTTAGACATTAAATTATAAACACAATCAGTGGTTTTTCTATTGTCTCATTCAATGTGTTTGCTTTGGAAGGCATGGTCGGCTGGCCATGTCTATACGAAAGCCTCCATGATGGGAGTATGTCTGAATCCGATAACTGCAAATCTGTATCATTGTGTGCCGTTTTCCCATGTGCAACTATACTGACTTCCCACGAAGAAATGCGACTCAAAGCTAGATCTCCCTGTCTGTCTTTACAAATCCATGAATCCCTTGAACTGGCTCCGTCCACTCACGCGTGCTCTTGCTAAATTATGTATACAATTTTGATAGGAGAAATTAGCATGTTCAGTTCATAACATGCAAATGTACTCGATAAATCGTGTACCCATCGAGTGCCTCTGTGGTCGGAGACTACACCAATACGCCATTAGGGACATGGGAACAATTGCATGTACTTGTCCCACAACTGTATTTATCATACGTTTATACTGCTGTCTTCAAAGTACAAATTCCATGTCCATTCTACTTCAAAATCTGAAACGTTATACGAAAAATCCCGACCTCTGAAGTTTCAATACATGTTGTTGTAAAATTGCCAGTGGGACACATATATACACACGCATTAGAAGTTAACAATAATAAAACGTGATGAAATAATACAATATAAGACAATGCAATTTAATTGAAGTTGTAGCAGTGTCAATTGCCAAACAATCGGTGGACATAGATCCAAATATTCTCAAGTGATTCAAACATTTACCCAGTTATTTCGCTTGATTTCCCGTTGAAATGAGTAAGTGTGGCGTATACATGTATGCATATGCTACCGACGTTGTTTTTAGTCAGACTTATCCATAAAAGACGGGGGGTTTCCAACAAAGGTCAAGGTCACATGGTAACATAGTGATGGACATAAAACACTAATCAAACCCAAGGCGTAAATCTTCCATTACACTCGTACATGTACGTGATATATTACCATAGCAACTAAGTATTTGCTATATAATTATGTCCGTTGGCATTTGATCGACACTGTTACCAGGTTTGTCAAGCATTGTTTAGATATGTCAGGACGAATTTAAATCCATGTTCATGTCTAAGGGGGCGCATATCGGATAGCAAAGTGTTTCGAGAAACACACCATCGGTTTAAATCGCGTTGGAAATCAAGCCATTTCTTCAAATTGACATTTTAATCCCGTGTCCTTGGTCGGAAATTGCAATTTTGAGATCAAAGTTTCGTTAATCTGATTAATCCGAACTTTCGAAATGCACAACCATGATAGTTCAACTCCAAATGTTCCATCGAACCTTTCAAAATTCTAGTTTGGTGTAAAGGGTTAGACTGCACTACAGCGCAACGATTTCGTTCTGGGCGAGACCTAAATGTTAATTAATAATTATTTGGATTCAGTTACAATATTACACTAATATATTTCCCTGAAATTATTGCATATACGTTTATAGTACCTGTAAAAATAGTCGTAATAGTACACATGCACACATACACACATGCATGCACTGTATACTGTAGATGCAGTTCCACTCTCACACACACACATGCACACACACACACTCACACACACACACCTACAAACACACACACGCATACATGTACATACACACACATGCACACAAACACACTCACTCACTCACACACACCTACAAACACACACACGCATACATGTACATACACACACATGCACACAAACACACAAACACATGCACACAAACACACACACATGCACACAAACACACACACACATGCACACAAACACACAAACACATGCACACAAACACACACACACATGCACACAAACACACACACACACACACACAAACCCAAATAATGTAGAAATAACATTATATTTACAATATGGAAAAGTTATCATTCCAACTTATCAGTTTCCCCGTTTAAAAGATGTCCGCATGAATTATACACAGCAATTATAGTCGACCTTGCCCTGAGGTTGCGAAACCTTTTTCATGTTCAGCTCAAAATCTCACTCCACCCCTCAAATACATTTTCACATGAATTTGAACACAAAACTGAGTTGAGCATGAAATCGTACTAAAAAAAAGTGTTTCATAATGTCAGGACAATACCACCTAGCTCGTTGACACAGGTGAAGGTCGGTAGGTCAAGGTGTGTTTCTCTCTTGTGTGCAGATCGCCATGCCATTCCCAGAAGAAGGCTTGGTATACGACTACGTTCTGGACGATGCGGGGATCAGCCATACCTCCGGAGACGACATGATGGATGAGGAAGAGACAGCGGAGGAAGATAAGAAGGTAGGTTTGTTTCTTAATGCTCTCTTAAAGGCATACTATCACGGCTTTGTTTACATATTTCATGGTCTAACGTATTTTTACCTGAAAGTAGGTACAATTGATGTTTCTCGAGACCGGTCGACAACGAATAATGTGTGTGAGTGGGGTATCCATGTTCAAACTGCAGCATGACATTCCAATGACCTATCACTATAAAACTGGTACAAGCAGACATACATACACATGCATGTAGGACAGAATATGAGAGCAAGAATCTTGAAAGCGGCTTTAATCCCCAATTCAACAACAACAGCAACTTTTCCTCTCTGTCTGGCAGATCCACTGGGCAAACTGGATGCATGGACTGCCCAAGTTTTCCATCAGTTTGGAGACGCGGTTCTCCGACATCATCGTACCCACCATCGACACGATCCGGAGCGCTCACATCGTCGAGCTCCTCCTCACAAACAAGAAGCCCGTAAGTGAATGATCCATCTACTGGTAAATACAAACATGTATCCCTGCACCACTGGCATCGGAATGGTCTCGTCTTTGGACTGAAATGTTTTAACTGAAGCGATTGATATTAGGGTTAATCCTCTCTCCCTGCTGGATTATATAAATCACAAGCACTGTGGAATAGGGCTTCTCCAGTTACCTACAGGAGGGAGAAGGTTAAGAAATATAATAGTTACACAGGTGTGATTTTGATACTAGTCCTCTAGATTGAGCTAAAATGCAAGTTAAGAACTATTGGAAATTTAGTACATTTTCTTGGTTATTATCATCAGGATTAATACTACTGCAATAATTTGATATCTATTTTTCCAGTAAGTAAACTACATAATCTTTGCTGGATTAATCAAAGTTAATCGAAATTAGCATTTTATTGGACATCATGGGGCTATTAATTCTTAAGGTGGTTTTTCAATTGTGGTGCTGATTTTCTTCCAGGTTCTCTGTATCGGACCCACGGGCACAGGAAAAACTCTGACCATTGCAGACAAGTTGTCCCGAAACTTGCCCAAGGAATACATTCCTGAGTTCATTGTCTTCTCCGCCAAAACCAGCGCAAATCAAACTCAGGATCTGATCGACGGAAAACTGGACAAAAGGTAAATTGATGATCCATCCGGATAACCTGGGGTTTCATTTACATCAATATTAAATATTAAATAAAATACCAAATAAAAATATTAATACTATTAAATTTAAAAAATAAAATAATTAAAATTTATCAATTTTCTTTTTCATTTTTTTCCCCATTTTTTATTATTTGTTATTTCGGCCATATTTACTTACAGGCGTAAAGGAGTGTTCGGTCCTCCCCTGGGGAAGTACTTCATATTCTTCGTGGACGACCTGAACATGCCGGCCCTTGAGGTGTACGGAGCTCAGCCTCCCATCGAGCTGCTCAGACAGTGGATGGACTTTAAGGGCTGGTATGACAGGAAGTCCATTGGTGAGTGTCCCACAATGCAGCAGTTAACACTGATACGTTATCACGCTGTCGACATAGATTTCACATCCGACACATCTAGCTATCAAGTTGGACAAGAATGGCTTCAAATTTCGAGGTTCTTGCACCCTCTGTAGACAATGCCAAAGATGTAGCTGTGTCTGTTGTCATGAATGCGTCGCAGAACAAAAATATAAATTTGATGTCCATTTGATGAATCAAGGTCTGAAGTGATTTATCCTGAATTTAACTCTGAGAGCAATGAACATGTGCTTTATAAAGGTGTTATTATTATTAAGGGACCAGTATTAAGCAGGTATTTGTATAGATGGTTTATGCTTTGGATACTGTTCATAGAATGGATTCGAGTAAAACAGAATTCTTAGGGTACAGATGAAATCCTGAATGAGATTAAAACAAAATAGTAGTAATAATAAATTATATAATTATTAAATGATTGGTCAGGATTGAAAATCGAAATTTTAATAATAATATTTTGTTTAAGAAACGGGGAAAAAACAACAATCCATTAAAAAAACAAATCTAGCAATTCAATAATCTCACGTCTACCTCCACAGGTGATTTCCGCCACCTAGTTGACGTTAACTTCGTATGCGCGATGGGGCCCCCGGGCGGAGGTCGTAACCCCGTGACCGCGCGTATCCTGCGCCACTTCAACTTCCTCACCTTCACGGAGATGGAAGACAGCAGTAAGAGAAAGATCTTCGGCACCATCCTCCAGTCCTGGACCAGTAAGTGCTCCTGGCTTTGTCTGTCTTTGTCTGTCTTTGTCTGTGTCCGTGGATCGCCGAAACCTGCAGCGTCGTGGACGTCTTGCTCGTCCTGCTCGTGAGACGCTTCACACTGTTTGTCTGTGATCCCACCCCCACAACCATCATTACTGCCACATCCATCAACGACTATTATTATATACTACGTCCATCACAAACACCACAATCATCACAACCATATTTAACCACAAGTATAACTACAACCATATAACCAACACAACCATAACCAACACAACTACAACCAACACACAACCAACACAATCAACTGCCATCGCCTCAACCACCCCGATTGGGTTCACGACCACCTCCGTGTTGTAACGGTTTGAGCGTCGGCCCGGAGAGCAGAAGATTGTGATTTCGATCCCCCGTCGCGTCGTACCAAAAACACGTTAAAGTATGATATGGTAATTGCTGTTCCCCTGCTTGACGCTCAGCATTAAAAGGGTAACGGCAAGGAACGGTCGGCTCGGAGTCAGTATAATGTGTCTGAGTGGAGTATTCATGTTCACAGCGGCATGATATTCCAGTGAACTAGCACTATAAAGACTGGTGAAATACCCAGACTGGCACAAGCAGTCATATACACA
>JAULBO010064665.1:0-11321 GCA_032355325.1 Clypeosectus delectus | reverse complement strand
TTAAGCAGTCCCATGATAATTAAAACAAACGTGTAGTAGCCTTGCTTCGAACAACCAAATAGTGCAATACCTCCGTCATATTATTATACATTTTGGAGCATGTCCTCTCTTTGCCAAAAACTTGTACGGTCGATCACGACATCCATCAATTTCATACAAATTTCAGACTACTTGCCCAAGCGAAGAACACTTCATGAACGGTTTCAAGAAGAACGGCTCCGACTTGTATAGAAGGCCTAGGCTACAACTGGAGCGTGTAACGATTTTTTTTTTTGGTGGGGGAATACGCAGACACCACTCGAGAATACCAATCGATATCTCCGATCGTCAACACGCCATTCTCAACTCTGTCCATATGGCCTTTGGCTAAAATCCTAATGCGGAGCCATCATGCACGAAAACCGTAACCAGATAAAAAGGATATACAAATAATTAAAAACAAACCAGATAATCACCGATACATAGTAATTACGACCGCGGGGTTTATTTTTAAAAAAAATATCCGAGAAATTAATTATTTACACGAGCGCTTTAACAATAATACAGAATGATGATCTCTTGTTTTTGCAAGTAGACAGGGCGTGCATGCATGCATCATAACCGAACAGTCCGCGCCACATAAAATCAGCAAACTCTATTAAACTACGGAAGCTTGGTACGCTTCTATGAATAATTACTGACTATAGCTTCCCTTGACCTGCCCATGGGGGCGTAAATATCTGGACGACAAGTATTGATGGGTAACGAATACTGAAATGTAAATTCAGGCTACGATATAGCCCATCATTGAGTATGCAGGAATATAATGACTTCCTTGTATGTGATGGTCGATAAAATAGCCCTTCCTACCCCCCCCCCCTCACCCCCAGTCTATTTATGCTCAGACGGATAAACTTATATTAATTAGTTCATGTTCTGGTTGACTAAATTGCGGCTTGCTTTCAGATATTTACAATTTTGCAGCTGGCGCAATAGATGAAATGCCTCATTTGATGTTCATAAAAAAAGTCTGAACCATATTTATTTGTCCAGTGTGGAGTTTGTACTAAATGCCAATGGGGAGGTCCGAAAAAGAAACCAAATAGTGAAAAATTGATCCAAGTTCGCTCGTCTGTCTATCGTAATACTCACACCAATGTGATGTTGTAATCTTGATTTTGATTGTCGGCATTTCCATTTATCTCTGCACAATACTATTATATAATATATAATATATACACATATATACTGTGGTGTGTGTGTGTGTGGTAACAAAGTCAAAATTAAATGTCTACCACAAGCTGCTGCATACTGGTAGTATAACGTTGAAGGTGATAATATTATTGCTAACTTGCGCAAGACTGTATACATGGTGCAGATTGGTTATAGCCATGAAATATAAAAATAATCGATGCATGGACTTCATTTTCCTCCACCCAAAGTAGATCTCGCTGTATGCGTGCGCGCGCGCGTGTGTGTGTGTGTGTGTGTGGATGCAGTTCAAAGGTATAGTTAAGGACACATCGTCTAGTATATTTAATTGTTCGCTTTTGGATAACTTCCGAAAATTATCTTCATAACACCGCACCCATTTCAGTGGAATTCGACGCGCAAAATATCTCCCCTGACACTCCCGTTTGCTTGCTGACAATGGATCTAAACTAAAACAAATTCTCCTAAGACTGTGATCCTGTGTAATGTGTTGGTTGTTCTGCGCTTTAACCGGAAACGTTAATATTATGAGGAGTAACTCTTGCTATTTATCCGCTTAATAAAAAAAATCGTACCGACTTGCCACGGTCTAGAGACTATTACAGTATGTGGCAGCGTGAAGAACTGGTTCTTCGATAATCAACACGCGCCATCTAGCGGCGAACTCCAGATACGGAAGGAGAAATTGCACTGTACATCGCAGCGTGTTGCCCTATTTAAACATCGAACTCTTCTATACGTGGAAGGTAGATATGCTCATTTCCGTGTCACGTAACTGTGTCCCCGTTTCACGTGCACTCTAGCGCGGGTTGTTAACGCTGAACGGGGAAGGCCAGCCACGTGTTTGCTTGATGCCACCTTGCTTTACCCTTTCTCATTTAGTACAGCGTAATAATAATTCAATAATATTGCCATTACACGGGATATAGAGACATATGCAGCTGGTTGGATTTTAGAGCCTATTTTTCAATATCTCCATTTAGTAGATCAAACCATCTGTTTGCATAATATATACGCCTTTAAATGCTGTTGGTGATTAAGCTAGGGTGTATAATTATCCATGACAATGTGTGTTGATTGAACTTCATGCTTATCGTGTTCATCGTAACCAGGTTAATTACAGTCGCGTCAAGTATTTCGTATATTACAAGCTCTGTGAGACTAACAATTCTTGCGAATCCCCCTTACGGGGAAAATTCCTATCATCAGAATTATGACGTGTTTCTATGTGTAGCGACGTCCGTCACTTTCTCAACGAAGAGAAGCAAGAATTCAAAATAAACTTGGATATAAGTGTTCATGTTACCTGTTGTTGTTGTTGTTGTTGTTGTTGTTAATTGGCGATTAAAGCCGATTTCAAGAACGTACTCATATCACAGTGTGTATAATGTGTGTATGTGTATGTGTACTATACTATTATGTCTGCTTGTGATTGCCTGGGTATTTCACCAGTGTTTATCGTGCTAGTTCACTGGAATATTATGCCGCAGTTTGAACATGGATACTCCACTCAGACACATTATACTGACGCCGAGCCGACCAGTCCTTGCTTTTCCCATTTAACGCTGAGCGCCAAGCAGGGGAACACCAAATACCATCTTTTAACGTCTTTTGGTAGGACGCGGCCGAGGATTCATGTTACCTGAAATAGTAAGGATGATCGCAAAATTTAGGGCGTTGGCCAAACTTAAATACCATTCCGGTTGCACGCCTGGACACGTTTACTGCTTTAAATGTAACGATCGATGAATCAGGGAAGTGAAATTCGAAACTCTGTAGACGGCGAAATTTCATGTAATCCATAATTTGAATATACATGTACCGGTATATTGTTATATATTGTTATTTATAGAGCATTTAGCTTCACGTTGAATGTGTTATTATGCGTTGAGGGTTTGCTTTCAAGTATGCGGTGAATACCGACTCCCAGGTACACAATTTAATATATATGTCCGTGCGACACGGCAGACATCAGCGTTATTTCATGCAATTGCCGGTACAAACACGTTCAGCCCAGCGATTACGAAACATCTTGAGTACGATCCTACATGCTCAGGCTTAAATATTATATCTGTGAACAAAACCTTGAGCTGAGCATGGAATCGTGCTCAAAAAGGTTTAGTAACCTCGGGGCCCGAGCACGGATCTATAGCTGTGCACGTGATATGAAATGTACAAGTATACGTGACGATCAGTCTGACGTGAAATACACACAATTCACACATGCTGTCTATATATGTTTAGCACATAAAATGACCCTGAGAGTGCAATACAAGCAGTGCAATAAACGTAGTGCAATACTTTCTTGGTTATAAAGTGACATTTCTTTTTGGATTTTCTCAGTCCGACTCCATAACAACATTTTAAAACTATCTATAAACATGGTTGACGAGTTCTAACTTATGAAAGTGTTGAAAGTTGATGATTTCCGTTTGACATCGATTTACGTGATAACGCTGTTATTATACTCGTGTATGAGGATATCGTCTATATTATTCTCATTCATTATTGTTTGTATTACACCCGACTGTACATTTCGGCCCGTTTGTTTCCCGCGACACGTTAATTCACCTGTAATGATGTATGTTTCAATAGCGGATGTCAGACTGACTGGTTTCGCAACTTACGTACGCAAGATCTTTACATCGATACAGCGACTGTCTTCCTACATGTGCACTACATTGTACTTTTCCAAATGAAGCGTGAATAGTTTAGGTCTTCTGCATACACAATTTAGTAGCAATTTAATTTAATGTACCTCCGTGCATATTTATTAAATTTCATGACAATGTGTTGAATAGCAATATTAGGTTACAACTAACTGTCTTGACGTTACTCAGACATTGATATCATTCAATGCATTACATGGTCTATAATGTTAACAATAAGCTGGCAAATCAGCAAGCACTATATACCGGTATACTATAGTTATTGAACTAGGAGTGGTAATTATGCATAGTATACTATTATAGGCAACAGATCATACCGCTTGTACATAGAGAACCGATCCGATGGCACTTAGTTCAGGTTCAGTAATCATTATACTTAACTAAGTCAACATAAATTATGTTGTCTAGAACTTCATATACATTGACGTAGCTACTTATACGCAGTGTACTCACTTGTGTACACTTTATTTTACACATTTTGCTTTTTACGACATTTCAATGCAGTAATTAAACCTGCACATTTAGACATTATAATATTGCCTTAATTCGAATTTCCACTGTGTACACTTCGTAGGAAGCTAGCTACGCCTCTGATATCCTAATTGGATTCGTTAACCTTACGTACAATATAGTATATTGTTGTACTATTTATAGAAGGTATTTCCAGAGAAGGTAAAACAATTTTGGCGATTTGAAAATATATGTAAACTTTTGGTTCCGTTACACTGCGTCATATTTATATTATTCATAATATATATATAAATCATACTTATGCATGCGACATGTTTAGATAACTATATAGAATATTGATCCATCAAAGTATATCTCCTTAACGTTCAGGGGCAGTTGTTGGCAATATAGGTAAACTTGTTCAATGTTAAATGCATTTCTATACCCGTCTCTATATCGTACAATGTGCAGAGCGTGATAGCACGTTACGCTCGAGTAAATCTATACATTAGAAAACCGTGACTATGTCTATGAAAGTTCTCAGCATTGGTGCCTGGTGCGCTGTTCAAAGTATTCCTCGGGAAGGGATATTTGTTTACGAGAACACTATTTCTCCAAATATCTCAGAGGACGCTAACATGTTTTGCTGAATGCTTTGAAATAAGCATGCAGACGAAAGGAAACTAAAATTATTTACTATAGTTTGTATGAAATATATGTTATTACGGAATAGCTGCGCTTACATGTATGATCTACGTAACATTTGATTATTTTAATATTATCTTCATCACAGGTGGGGGGAAACTGTCTGAAATGTTAACTGAAATAAGCACGGTAAACATGAGTTAATTAGTCATCACAGAATGTCATCACGATCGTATCACAGCGAGTGTAATAAACAGCACAGTCATCAGTTCGGCAAATACGTCCTTGATGTTCTGCGCATGCGGGTGCGTGCAAGCAGATAATTCTGCGAGCAGAATACTAGTACATGTATACTAGTATCTCGTAATTCACAATCGACACATCTCGGGTGTTTCCGTAACCTATAACATCACTCGACCGTGTCTCCATGGTTGCCATGCCCATAATGTGGGCATTTTCCGAGAAGTCCCGAACACTTGGGGAAGGGGAAAACGGCCGGTACTTTGAATGTTATTGTTGGTCAGTTTTCACTCGGATTGTTTATTGTAATTGAATACTATACGACACTTGAACTCGATAACATATTTCTTTGTATGGCAATCAGACCAATCAGATACTGAACTATTCCTGTGACGTCACATGGCTACAATGGTAGTGCTCAATGTATAGGCACACGAGAGGTCATATATACTATGACACTCGAGGCGACCCGAATGCGGAATTCGGTTTGTGTAAAAGTATACTCTGAAAGTCCGTACACCACCGCAAATGCTTGAAAAGACGTCGAGTAGTTAGCAGTATATAGTCACTAATCCATCTCTTTGACATCATGCAAAAACATGTACATTACTAGTATATTATAATGCTTTGTCGTTAAAATTTGTGCAAATTATATATTGATAAATTTGTTATTATGGTATTTGCGTCGGTTTGATGATTTAGCTGGAATGGCGTTAGCGATACCTTGCACAGATGTTATTATTACATTCATACATTTAACCATCTGTTATTGTATGGTATGGTATGCCCCCATGGTATATACGTCAAAGTACCAGTAGTTAGTATCATGCATTTGTAATAACATTTATATTTCATATTGAGATTATTATGCCGAATGATCAAGAAATATATACATGTACAGTATATATGCAATTATACATTTCCGTCGTGGGCCTTTAACTTCACACCGCTCTAGTTGCCGCTTTTACAAGGCGAAGCCAATCATGCGAAACAATTCTACGCTGGTTAACTTCCGGTCTATTCCAGAGGTCGGTGTCGCGTCTGACATAACAGTGACACCTTTCGAAGTGCGACATCCTGCTGTCGGGAGTTATGAAATCGACACGCCTTCCTTCCCGACACTCGGCCCATCCTCTGGGAGGCTTTCGTAGGTTTCCATATTGGAATACTTTCAGTCATATGATGTATTCACCATACTCACGTGGTTCACTAATAGTCAAAATGGCGGCTGCGAAAACGCTTTACAATCGTGGCAACTATACAGGCTTTCCGAAGTCTCAATCTGTTTTTCTATTAAATCAAAATCGGTTCCTATGTGGAAGATGGCGGTTTCCAAGCCACTAATAAAAGCCGTGTTTGTTTTGGTTGTTCGTGATCGAGGACTTACTTCCCTCACTACGCCGTGGTGAATCGGTTTTGAACTGTTTGTTCACTTTGCTGGTTTAAATCGCTACGCGAATCCCCTGAGCGATCTCCGAGAGACTATTGGAGCAAGGGGGAAATAACTCGAGGGTGACAGTTCGACACCGTCAACGTCGTGCACGACCTTTCCTTCCATTTCGCTGCTTGTACGTGCTGACTGAAATGTACAACTTTGTTTAACGGTACTAGCCCGTATACGTTATTTTCTCTCGCCAATCAAACCCCCATCGGTCAGTTGGGGGGGTCTTTAGCTGACCATTACACCCACGCAGATGTAGATTATTGGTCAGCTTATTAGGGTGTTGCCACGGAGACGCTTCCAAACGCAGCATGCCGACATCCCGGGCATCATAAAACCCCTTCCACCAGTCGATCCCAGATTACTGCTAATGAGGGTATGATTGGCAGATTGCAATGCGACAAGGGCAGAAACTCGCAGAATTGTAGCTTTCTTTACTCGCGCACAATGCCAGTGCTAATGGCACTATTAAAAGACTCCACAACAGTCCCGATGTTTACGTGGTATTACGCATACAGGCGGTTCCCGATGACTAACCCAGTTTTCGTGGAGACATATATAGTTTCGGTCTTTCGGCCGTGCTTAATTTCAGGTCCGGGGGATGGGTATAGGGTGGGGGGCGGGGGGATGTGTGGATTGCTAGGCTAATCCGAGAACAGAGAAAGTGATTTTAGTCTGTACACATCGGGGCTTTGGAGCAAATGAAGCAATCTCGATTTCAATAAAGTTTCCTTGGAGGACAAGTCGTTTACGAAGCGATCGATCAAATATTGGGAGATCCCTATATAGTTGGCCGGTGTTTCGCCGGGGCATAGATTTGCTATAAATATAATGATAACGTTCCGATAAATAACTTTGTTTACGCAATGTTTATACATTACAGTATCTACGTTAAACTGGATATCATCAAACAATTTAAGTCTAATTAATAATTAAATAAGTGAAGATATTATATACAGATAAGATGAAAACGGATGCAAATCTGCATCAAACCAAACAAATGTTGGGCTTTTGAAGTTTTGATACAATAATAACACTGATATTTTTTCAACCTAGCTTAATTAATAATTAGGATGTTCTAAAACTATTTACCAATATACGAGTACTATCCGACCCATTGGAAGTAAGTATGACCCGGAACTTGCTCGTATTCAAGGTTTGGGTATTCATGGGAAATGTAGTGTCTTGACATCTTCATGGCACCATGGAAGACACGGATTCAAACATAACACTCACCCTGCTGAATTAACCACAAGCACATCACTGTCGTATCTGGCATTCCAAGTTGCCTATAGCAGGGAGAAGGTTAATTTCGTTAAAAAGTAGGCTAATTTATCAGGAATAAAGATATTGCTTCGACGCGCGCACGTTCTCATGCAACGATAAAGTATTCTTACGAGTTATCTAACGGATTCCTTGGTGTAGTGGTGGTTAGGGCGTCGGCCCGGAGAGCGGAAGGCCGATGGTTCCCCTGCTTGGTGGTCAGCATTAAAAGTAGTTGAAGCAAAGACTGGTCGGCTCGGAGTCAGTATAATGTGTCCATGTTCAAACTGCGGCATTATATTCCAGATAGCTAGCACTATACTTTTAAAACTAGTGGAAATCCAGAGTAGTCAAACGCGCACACGCATACAAGCCGTGACATCAGTGACACCAATCTTGAACGCGTTTTTAAACCCCAACAACAATAAAAACATAAACGCAATCGACATTTCACAGAATATAGACGTGTAGAGATATGCCTGATAGCATGATAACTCGGTGTCACATCCCACGAGAATGTCAGTTTGGGTTGGACATCTTTTATACTCGAGGAACACATTTATTCCCATCTGAGTTTCTGTCACTTATGAATCGCCATTTCATGCTTACCGCACACGGGCTCAAATAGCAAAGACGATATCTTGCTTAGTAATTTCCGAAACGGATTATCTGTAATGTCAGACCCCCATGAAATATACAACGTATTTAATCATCAGCACGCTTTGAGTCGCTGTCGATGTGTCACAGGAGGAGATACATTTCATCTCAGAGACGTCACAGTCCCTATCCACGTTGTTAACGCCAGCGAGAAGTTGTTAATATTGCAATGTATTGATATCTGTTTTTGGCGATCCGTTCCTGCAAAGCAAAACGGGAGGCCCCCGGGTTCTTCGTTCGTGCAGACTATACAAGCCGACTCGCCGAAGCCGTGTTTCGAAGACTTCATTAAGGATTGATGAGCGAAGAGAATACTCAAATTGACAGGGATTTAGCAAGCCAAATAACATGCCTGCCTTTGGGAGATAGCGCTATTGTACAACAACGGCGTGGTTTTCACTGATGTTCAACAATCAGCATCTTGATTATAGATATTAAACCTGATCTGAGGTATTTGTGAAGCGAGGTTGATGAGGATTTTGTGAATAGGATTAATTACCTCTTCCGATTTAAGTCGTCATGGCATTTTTTTTTTCTGGTTGAATTATACTGATTAATGTGGTTATTAGTAACGAGTATTAAACATCAACTTTAGATACGATGCATTATTCAGGCACTCCAATCACACGAACGCAGCTGGTACTTATGATCAACAACTGTCACAGCGACATCACATAAATTCAAGTCACACCTGACATCACATCCGGTCACACCAACCTGACATCATCTCAAGGTACACACGCAACCAGCATCAACGACATATCTTTCAGACGGCCCGGACATTAACTGGCGTGTATGCTTGACATCCGCCTATACCTGTGCACATTGTATGTTGTTGTTGTTGTTGTTAATAGGGGTTTAAAGCCGCTTTCAAGAACGGCATTGTATGTACCCGTGCCAACAGCCATATATACTGTATAATACACGTGTGGCACACGTACAAGACGGAAGCTGACACACATGCGACCCTAGGTCGACTTGACTTGACTTGACTTGACTTGGGTCTGGTCTCCAGAAATCGGCCACGTCGGAAGGAATTTTCGGGTTCGTTTCAATTCCATTATATTTGGTTTTAAAACGTTATGTTTACACCTGGTCGATAGATAACGAAACTATTTTCAATGCGCACGATTTTATTCTCAACGATGTTTTGTGATCAGGTTCATGTGTGAATGTATTTGAGGGCGTATGTATGTATGTATGTATGTATGTATGTATGTACAATACAGTATATCTGAAATAGGGCGCGTATAGTGGGTATATATGTGAGGTACATGGAAGGCACTCCTGTTTTTCACTCCTGCATGCGCACGCCATACCCAACATCAATATTGCCCGGATAACATTGAACTCACTTCCAAGCTCTCGCCGTACATACGTCTAAAACCGGCATTTACTTCCTGGTAGAATAGACGTGATCCAGTGAGCATTGCCTAATCCCAACGTGGATTATCGGTTCAATGAACGAAGCCATTGAGTCACTTCCTGAACGAATACACATCTTCCTGTGGCTGATATTAAAGTCAACCCACTCTTACTGTTGGAGGAGCCTATATAGTCTTCGGGTTGGCGCAATGTTGCCTTGATAGGACACCATACTTTCAAACCACGAGACAAGATGCAATTGAAATCAGAAGATTAACATATAGCCTAATACGATGTACCTATTTATCCAGTTGAAGTATTTGAACGAAATGTGTATACGTATACATGTATATGTATTTACCTTATACCCTTCGTTCTGACTCTTTGTTTAAAGCGTGGGTGCATAGCCCGATATAGCTGCACTTTTCTGAGAAAGGGTAGCTATATCAGGGGAAAGCGTGGGAGTATTAGTGTAAAGTGTTCGTGCATTATGTGTATTTCACAGTGTTGTATATAATGTATGGAAGGTGAAATGCATGTAAAACAACATGTTCTCTAGCGTCCTATCGGAGAGCGGAAGGTCGGAGGTTCGATCTCCTCTCGGGTCATATTAACAACAACTTCAAGAGATGATACTTGGTGTTCCCCTGCTTGGCGCTCAGCATTACTCTGGTAAAATGAAGTGAGATAGCACTATATACAACTGCTGAACGTCTACACTAGTACATGCATACTCAAGCAAGACATTGTTCAATAACATCAAGTACAACAACAGCCTGATAACTATACAATTGAACCTATATGAAACACAATTTCCATTACATCAAGGTTAATGTTAACACCTTACGATCATGGTGTTAATAAACCCACCAGCTTTATACGTTAACATACACATCGGAAGAGTAATTCAGTAAGAGAATGCTAAGCTGTAGATAACACTTTCAGATGATACTGAATTGAAATGTATTAGCGCAGAATGCCTTCATCGGTTAGCGTGGATTAACCCTCGATTATTTAAGTCTCTTGTTCGAGGGTATCAGCAAACATTTACGAAGGAATTTCGAACCACTCGTGAAGAAATGAAACGTACGAACACGAACATAATCTCGAAAACTGGGTTGTCTGTGTGACAGACTGGGTGAACGTTCAATACGCAGAACATGGTATGCTTTCACGAAGCTCTTATATTATATCCACAACGATAGCTAACGCTCTCTTTCCTAATAGCTAATGCACTGCAAAGAGAGCGGTATGGCATCATAGCGTATAACAGGGCGTTGTGAAAGCATACCCAGCCATCGAACGCATTTAGCATTGCCATGCATGTATATATGTTACAGTCAATGTCTATAATCAGTCAATATGTATATTGACTGAAATTTTCAGTCAATGTGTATATT
>JAULBO010064443.1:5489-15627 GCA_032355325.1 Clypeosectus delectus | reverse complement strand
TTCTGCAGTTTGCTTGTTGGAGTTCTGTGGTTTCATTGTCAGATTCTGCAGTTTGCTTGTTGGAGTTCTGTGGTTTCATTGTCAGATTCTGCAGTTTGCTTGTTGGAGTTCTGTGGTTTCATTGTCAGATTCTGCAGTTTGCTTGTTGGAGTTCTGTGGTTTCATTGTCAGATTCTGCAGTTTGCTTGTTGGAGTTCTGTGGTTTCATTGTCAGATTCTGCAGTTTGCTTGTTGGAGTTCTGTGGTTTCATTGTCAGATTCTGCAGTTTGCTTGTTGAGTTCTGTGGTTTCATTGTCAGATTCTGCGGTTTGCTTGTTGAGTTTTGTCCTGTTTGCTTGTTAGATTCTGCAGTTTGCTTGTTGAGTTCTGCCGTTTGATTTTCGAGATCTGCAGTTTGATTGTCAAATTCTGCGGTTTGCTTTTGTCAAATTCTGCGGTTTGCTTGGTGAGTTCTGCGGTTTGGTTATCAGGTTCTGTCAGTTTTGCTTGTCATGTTCTGCAGTTTACTTGTCAGTTTTTGCACTTTTCTTGTCATGTTCTGTAGTCACGGAGGATTAAACAGTTTGTTGTGATTTCTTTGATGTCTTTTTTTTTTACGGATGGCTGGTGAAAACCCATCTGGACATTCATAATATGTTTTCTGTAGGACCCCCTCTATGTTTTAAGAGTTCTTTTAACGTATCTTTTACAGTTGGAACTTGATCAGTTTCAGAGAAAACAAATGTTTCTGAATGCCAACCACCTGATCTTGTCTAACTGTACCTAGCCCTTGGTGGTATCTGTGTATTCAAGATCAGTGGCTGCCAATTTGCAGCGTAATTGTCGCTTGTAATTGATCATGCCTGATGCCGGTATGTTCCTAGCATTGTGCCAACAGTTTAGCAGTAATTGTACACTGGAACTGACATGCAGTATGCTCATTTATAGTCAGAGTTTAAGCATGTGGAGGTAATCACTGGGATAAGTTGAACCGTTAGAACCAGAATTATTTACATTTCCTAACACTACCAGCCACTGCTTCTAGACTGACTCGCCAGTCACATTTGTGCCAGTTTACTGAAACTCGCTGACCAATGAGGCTCTATTTTGAGCCACAATTATAGCATGGCCAAAGAGTTTGTACACTAATGTAACAGTTTGATCGGTCTTCTTAAAGGCAAGCTGATATAATAAAGCTGCATAGTTTGAGCCCCTTTCATCATGTGAACTGACCAGCTAGTTTGTAGATAAAGATACATGCTATAATAACTTTGAGCTCCTCTGTCATAAGATAACTGATCAGCTTGAGGCAGTCCCTAGACTATCAATAGTCTCAGAGAATGAAAGTACATTATTTTTAATAAAATTTATTCTACTGATTGATATTATATTTGTATGAAAGGAGCCTCTGAAAATCTTGCTTTTGTTCATGGGAGTGATTTAGAATAGGAATATTTGGTTGAGAACAGGGTCTGTATGTACACAGTACACCGACTAGGTAGCCCCTTGCATATCACACTGTTTTATGAATGCCAGCGTTTAATACATTGTACGTTTGCTGTAATTAAACAGTGGAACCTGTTTATCCGGACTTCAAATACTTTTAGTTCCATCATGACATCAGCGCTTTTTTTTTATACTGGGATTGGGAACCAATTTTCTTACCACTAGTGTATTAAATAACCTAGTTAACCATTGAATCATACAAATTACGTATCATATGTGCAGATATCTGAATGATAATTTCTGTGATGATTGTATTACTGTTGAAGCAAGAAAAGATCAACCACTAGTATTTGTTTAGAAAATTACCAAAAGCCAGCCTTTTCAAACAAGCTCCAGATCAAACAGATTAGGCCAACAATGATGTTAAGGGCAATTAGGAAATGAGTGTTTTGACAACAACAATTTGTTCATCGGTGGTTACCGAAGCTAATTGCACCTGATCAGTGACAGTTAGATTGGATTAAAGATTGCGTTCACATGATTAAGAATGCCCCAAATCAATAGACTGCCTGCATACGTGTTTTTTTCACCATGGGTTTTTTTTCACCATCGGCCATAGGTCAGTAAGAGTTATGTTTTTATGTAACACAGCTTATGGAAAAAGGGACAAATGTTTGTGTACAGGGGACAATTAAGCTTTCAGTTGTCTTTTCTCAAAAGTGTTTGATCACCTCATCTGAAAACATGCAATAGGTTACATTGTCTTGAAAAACAATGGCTTGAAATACTCAACAACTCTGGTGCTTTGACAAGATCCAGAAACCCAAAACATGAAAAGCTAGAAAAGTGTTCTTTTCTTCTTTGGCTTGGTTTAAGAAGTCACCAGAAAAGTGTTCTGCACTCTGTTGGACCTTACTGATTTGTACTACTAGTATTCCCAATGCCGGCAATGTAGATATGCTGATACATTGAGAGTGTGACGCAGTCGCAGGAAGGAAGCTGTTGTATATTGCAGGTTGTCATGGACGACCAAATTCAGACATTCGATAAATCCGTAATCATATGGTTTACCAGGTAGTTGGTCAATTGTATCCATCAGATGTCCAAAACCGCTGCATATATACATATATTCAAATAATTTAGTTCCTTTCTTGCAGGTAAAAGCACCAAAATAATTTTATACATCTTTATCTTTAGCGGGTTTCCATTAACACAATGATTATGATAACGTTTCTCTCCCTTTGCAGAACTGCAGTACCGCCCCTTCCCCCAACGGTGACCACTCTTCACCCACACTGAACCACACCCAAAGCTCGTCCATCTGTGAGGACAACCTGCAGCCAAACGGCCCCCAGAGAAGCATTTCCAGGGATAGACTGAGTGATGTGAGTATTCCCAGACTGCTCCACCCCGGCCCCGTGTCACTGTAGGCGTGTCTTCTTTGTGCCTATCAAATAATTAATTGTTCAAAGTCCTCGCCACACAGGGACATGCTCAAAGTTTGTACATTATTATTGACCCATTGCTTAACCATCCATCTATCTGCCTTCTGGATTAATCACAAACACTGTTGCCTACAGCTATTTCCTACAGCATGGTTAAAAGAACATATGTGTACTATTGAATAAAATGCAACTTTAGCTAATTCGTTAATTATTGACAATTCACCATGTCGCATACTGCCCAGTTCAAAGATAATAAGATATCACCAAAAATCTACGTGACAGCGTATCAGATTAAAGCAGATGGGAATGCAGGCATAGATTAGAGGGCATAGCTGGGTCTATTGGGAGTAACAAGGCTTCCTTCATAATGTGTGTGATGTGTAGAAGAGTACAAAAAAGAAACAAAGAATGAGCACAAATCCACAATGATAGTCTTTAGTTGGATAACGTGCAGTGTAACGTAAAATACATTCTGACATTTATAATCTATTATTTTTCATCTGTATACATGTTTGGATCAATTACCAACAAGAAGATGAAACGACCAAGAGCTTTTTAAAAAAAGTGTTTTTTTATATTTTTCATTTAGCCTTTAAAACAATTCACATTGGCCTCGGTGCTTTCTGACATTTTATTTAAAGCCATATTGACAGTTTTCAATGTTAGTTCATTTTTTTTCCAAATCTATATACAAACTTTGCTTTCACTTGGCATGCAACCTGTCCCAAAGGTTTTTCATCAAATTATTGCTGGAGATATAGCAATTATTAAAAAATAATCTTGCATACTATATAATCATACTGACCCAAGAGAATTCATTATCCACACACAACAGATAAACTCTGATGGATAATGAAAATATCATCTGTAGGCTTTATTACTAGTATGCTGAAAACTAGACTTATCGCATTATAAATGAATAATATCTTCTTTTTGTATTATATTGTAGTATATTTGATGAGGCAATACTAATATTGATGAAACGTAAATTGATAACTCTTCTTTAATTTGACTACATTAATAAGTTAATTTATTATTTGTTTATCGGCCATTCAATACAATCTTGGATTACCAACTTGCCCGTAGATCCTTTGCGCAGATCCTTTGTGCATGCTGCTCTGTAGATTGGCATCTGTGTGGTGCTTGCCTTTGTTTCAGACCAAAGAACGTGACAATTACCATCTGTGAACATTGTAATCTTGCAAACTCTGGTGTTTTAGGGAGAGAGCTGACAATTAATTAGTGCCATGTAGAAATGTGTGCTTATTGATGGCAGAACTGTCACACAACAGACAGCAGTGTTTATTTTCATGTAATGCGGGAGGATAGTTGATTGAAGGACTGGATAAAGAGTTCCGTGACTGGAATCAGAGGTCAAGTGTGGATCACTTGTGTACACTCATGATCACCATTGCTTGCCTGGTTGCTACTATGGTGATCACGCTATGGGTCGCCATTGTTGCCTAAGGTTGCTTCCGTGGTCACCTATGATCATCTCTGTGTACCACTATGGCTCTCTGTAGTAGTCTCTGTGGTTCAGCAGATGTATGCACACTTTGACGTACTGTTTGACTTTTGGATAAACATTTTTTTTAGGAAAAACATTTTCTCATGATTCCTATGCTGACAATATTTATTATGAAATGTGTCACGTTGATGCACTGGAGTATAAACAGGTTCACCCGCCAGACTGTTGATGCAGGTGGTTGGTATTCCTTCTTCAACCGCAGCGTGTCGCAAACCTTTTTGGCCTTAACTGCCCCGTACCCCTCCCCCCCCCCCCCCCCAAAGATGTTGGTAGATACCGGCATTAACACAGTTATCTGGCCGATAACGGGGCCAAATCGTCCAGAAAGATACAGTTGCACTTCGGACATTTCCATGTTGAAAGCTCAGACGTTCTTACTCTCATCAATTACCCATGGGTGCCAGGCTGCAGACATCAGTCAATCAATAATCTCCATTCACACTGAAAATATAGCCTGATGAAGCATCTATCTGCGAAATCAGTCTGCAGTTTGTTTGGTCATGTTTCTTCGTGTTTCCCCACGTCTTGAGTACATACATCCCCAGAATACTGATTCGGTCTGGACGTGTCGGCTCGCTCGGTGTACACCCAACTCCTCTCCTCCGCTCAAAGATTGAGGTGTACTGCTGATGGCACTCCGAATGAAAACCCAATTATTGAACTCAGTCTACGCTTGCCAGACTTCTAGTGGAGCGGAGACGTTGTGGACAAGTTTCCACTTAGCTCTGCTTGGCTCAGAGAAGACAGGCATTTCAAGAGGTTGTTTGTTAAACAGCTTTTCAAAATTAAGACTTCAATTACCCCTCCCTCTCACCCGATTCATTGTAGCAAATGTACTTCTGCCCTCAAAACCTGTAACGCCCTCGTGAATCTTTGAAGTGTTTCCACATGCATTCAAGCTAGTCTGTCGCATAAGGTAACTGCCAGAATATTTATTTTCCTTTCTCTACTTTCAGGCCAGTACGCACTCCAGTTCTGGACAAGGCTACATTGTAAGTACAGAAATATTGACATTTCCACTTGTCCTCAGCCTAGCACTTGTACATACCAACCCTTAGGACATGGTGAGATGGGGTGTGGTGTGGTGGGGTGGGTGCAGGGGGAAATAGTTCCTGTTTACAGAACCCGCACAGCAAACTGTGGGTAATAGTTGGGTCAAGAGATTCATGCTTGACAGTAAGTGGCACGCTGTTAACTCAAGAATTGAAAAGCAACATCATTTGGTGGCTGTCGGAACATTTTGACAAGAGAGCCCATCAGCTTGGTGGAAATGGGGTTTACTCATTCTAACTTGGATTAGGGAAATATATTTAGCTTCATGCAGAGTACGTGAGCGTTCACAGCTGGCTGTATGAGTTAGAATTTGAATGAAAATAAAAACCAATGTCGTTAAAATATAGAGAGAAAGGTGTGTCGGTGTAAGAAGATCTCAGATGAAAATTGTTTATCTAAACACGGTATACAACTTGGTTAAGTTGAATATTGGTTTGTTTGTGAAGCAGTGTTATTTCATGCAATGTATAGAAATACATACAGAGCATATTAGTTACAAAGATCATTTATAAATTTTAAAAAATAAAATATTTTGTTATCCAAATTCCTTTGCATGCATATTGTGTTTGATAAAAGAGTTACTTGTGGTCAGCCAGAGAGTATTCACTTGTTGCCACTAACGACAAGCAAGGCATCTCTATAGCAACGCCACGATCACGATCACATCTGTTGTCAACTGTGAAATGGAGCTTTTCTCTGGTAGTCTAAATCTTGAAAGTTATCAATGAAAGCATGCAGTCGAAGAGCTTTGGCTGCATCATGTTAGAAGTGGCTGAAAACTATTTCCAGTCATTAATTTAAGAACTGGCTCCAACTTGGCGACAGGCATGTCTTCTGAATCTTGCCGACCAAGGACATGACATACTCAAACGTTCTTCACCAAACACCAATCACAGCCCAGGAAATTGCTCCACTCAGTAAAACTTGTCCGTTTCCGTGCACCAGAACCGAAAGTAATTGGCTTTTTTGCTGTCTGGAAATAATATGGCGGTCAAACAGGGGCAGAGCACAGACAGGAAGTGAAGGTGAATGACTACGTGATTGGTTGTTTTAGGTGCCGGGCATGTGACGAGACTTGCAAGTAAGCTCCATGTTTGCGAGAACTAACTAGTGGGTGTTGATTGTGGAGAGCATGATCCTTTGGGTGCCACAAAGGATGAAATGTCTTGGAAATTGATCAGGAGAAAATGTCGGAATGTGTGAATTAAACAATGGATGTTTAACAGGTTTATTGGACAGAAATATAATGTAATCTTTTAATCAGTAAAAGTAGTGATTCAGTTTCACTTATACATTCACAAAATATTTAATTCTTGAATTATGTTACTGATGACCTTTTTTTAATATGGAAAAAAGAAACCATCTGAATTTGCAGCATGAAGATAGCAGCAGAATTGTTCTGTTTATCTTTCCATTTATAAAACCAACAAACATGAATTTAAGATCCTTTTCACGGTCATCAACAGTTTATCACAAGCGTAAAGCTACTTGCTTGCATACATTCACCACTAAAGATAGTTATCATATATCTATATATTTTTTTAATAGGAACTAGTTTAGATGAAGTTGAAAGATTATAGACAAAAAAGCCTGAAGTTAATCTTTCACATTGCCACGACAAAAACCTTTGCCATGACGATTGCTCTCCTTTGGTTTTTGCGACACCCTGTTTTTATTAAAAACATAATAATGTTATCGCACACGGAAGCAAGTTTAATGTTTTATTTAATACACTATCAATTGTGATATGGAAAATAATTTTTCACGTAGGATTTCAATGAGAGCTATGATACATTTCGGAACGAACATGTGCATGAATACATACTCTGCTGGTAAAAAGGCTTGACCTCTTCACAATGTGTATCTTCGCATCAGATTATCTTGAGATATTAATCATTGGCCCAAAAACATACATTTCGGTAAAATAAATTACTGATCAAATTATTATCTAGAAAGTAGTAAATACTAGGCTATATGTATTTGAGTAAATCAAATAGAAACTGTGGTCACCATATCCATTACCATACTACGGTACATCACAAGCAAACAAGTAGTCATCTTATATGATGACCAGCTGAAAGTAGTTCCGATGTGTGCTAATAATATTACACTAATTAGATAACTCGATACAGTTATGACATATACTACCGTAGTATGTCATAACTGGTATGTTGGTGTAATAAAATGTTAATATTAACCTCCCTGCAGGCTCCATTACATGACATTACAACATAGGGCATGTTAAGATGCCTGCAACTGTGAAAAGGTTAATTAAAAATAAATACATTAAGGCTCGTGTTCTTATGCTGAAAATGTGTTCATGTTTAATAAAGTATCCGGCTATGGATATATGTAATTCAAAGTCTCGATAAAAAGCTTAATCATGTTATGTGATATTTAATATCCTTAATGTGGTATTTGATCCAAAGTTGATTGCCTAAAATGTCACTCAAATTATTGTTCGCTAAATACTCTTCTTTTTTTAAACATCCAACAAGCATCACATGTTACATGGCATATCAAAGTCAATTTCAATATGTCCTCTTTCCTGGGCTGTCAATCAATTAGAGTCGAGTGCTTTTATCCAGAAAGGTTTTTAGAAAAAACCAACCCAGCATTATATCAGTTGAAATTGATGGCACAATTTTAAGTTTGTTTTCTTTAATTTAGTTTGTTTTTATAAGTCATGGAAATGTATAACTGCTGCAGATTTGAATCTGCAATGTATAATGGGTCTCCAATGTTATAGGGAAAATTCATAATTTGTTTTCCTTGATGCTTATTTTTAAAGCATGCCCGATTTTCATGTTTTATTATATTAATTTACATTAATTTAATTTAATTTAATTCCAATTTACATTTTGGCTTCGATTTCTATTGCCCACATGAATTGTCGATATATCCAAAACACAAATTAGGCAAAATAAATCACAATCATCTATTGGAAAAGTTGGAAACAAGACCCTGTCGATGCATCAATATCACAATCTGTGCTATTTGTTCCCCAAACAGTATGGACTATGTTGTTAGCAAATTAATGGTTATTTGTGTGTAAATGCTGCTGGTAGGTATCAATCAATTGACTGTGGAGAATGGGAGTATCGCCTCAGCAATCTCCTATCTGTCTATATCCGATGTGGGCACACAATTACACGGCCGCTGGTTGACACGAGTGAAGTGCTCCCCTGTTAGTTGGCAACCAGAGGCGTCCCAGTCTCCACAGTGTGTCACACGCTCAATGCCAGCCGGGGATGCAAACCAATCAATATTTTAGCAGGTCAGCCATTCCCATCATGCATTGCCATGTTTACCATGCCCCGCGAATATTAATGAGCTTTGTCTGCTGCTCTTTCAGCCTGAGAGTGAATCTGACAATGATCAGGTAAGACCCGCTTCCTCGACGGTCCCAAGCCGTCTCTGTCTGTCTGTCTGTCCGTCTGTCGTAGATAGCCATTGCCTCGTTGTTGTTGTTGTCGTCGTGGTCGTCGTGCGTGATGCAGGTGTAGAGCTGCAGTCGGGAGCTGGGTGGATGAACAGAAAACCGAGCTGGGGGCAGAGGATATATAACGGGGGTCGGAGGCTATAACAGCCATGTTTACTGGACAACGACGTCACTAGCTAGCTCCTTGGTCAGATCGTTTCGGAATGCTTTCTTCGCCCACCGTGACCTCACCATTGTTGCAAGGGTCTGCTTCTCTTCTCAAACCTACGGGACATCCAGACTGCAGTTTTCTGTTCATCTGTACACCTCGGCTTTGTTATCGGACTGGAGCTGAATGGACTACGTTATTCAACTTATGACTTGCATGGTTTTCTGCCCAGTGCCCAGTTGCCCTCTATGCAATAATCAATATGAATAGTAACTAATATCAAAATATATATATTGACATGTATTTTTCTAATCCATACAAACTGATCTAAGATTCTATTCACCGGTATATATATATATATATATATATATCTTTATGGAAAGTATCGACATGTTTTAGGCGATAAGAATGTTCCTAGTTTTATAACTGTTGGTATCAGGAGATGCCAATTGACTTGATGCTGTCTACTTGCCTTTGGCAGCTCAGTAAGTACTTGTAGACTGCCAGTCGTTTGTGCTATTTCAGGATTAATTTGATTGCTCTAGGCACTTGATCATTATCGGCAAGACATATCTTGATTACAATCGACAGGGGATGATAATTTGTCATTGTAGGTGTTCCTTGAACACAAGAACATGAAAGGGTTATTATTTGAAAGCAACTTAACATGACGCCAATGATAGAGACATCTCTGATTTACTATGTATTGGAAACTGGCCCAGCTGATATGTGGCTGTTATTATCTCCCATTAAATAACATATGTTTTTCTTTTATATTGGCCAAAGGCAAGTAGATTATAATATATTAATAAAAGTTAACGTGAAAAAAATATTCATATTGTTATTTAAAGTACCATAATATATTGTTTTATGCTTCTTCGGTATTGTTTGTGAAAATATATATATTCATTTCCATTTTCAACAATTTAAAAGTAGTATCTATGGAACTGTTCTCCGAAATACTCAGTTTCATTGTCAGATGTCACATTGTCAGATGTCACATTGTCAGATGTCTCATTGTCAGAATGTCTCTGGTAGTCAAAAGATGTCTGTGTATCACAGGATATGTCTGTTGTATGTCAGAATGTCTCTGATG
>JAULBO010064110.1:0-11332 GCA_032355325.1 Clypeosectus delectus | reverse complement strand
CGACTTTAACTATAGGGATTGTCTAATTTAAGTGTAGGCATACTGAGGTGTAGGCCAAATGAGGTGTAGGCATAATGTAACAAACCGTGATCTGCATTGTCTTATTCTATGTGTCGAGGGACATGTAATCCACTATATTGGTAAGTCAACCAAGAATGGTTATCAAATAAGACGTCATCATCCTCAAATTCCATGTACTGGCTTAAACAGCCGGCCATGTCTTTCACGGAATGGTGCTTTCACATGCAGCTAGGTAGGATAGTTATTATTGATATTACTAACATCAAGTTTATATTTCTACATTAAATTTGAAGTACGAAAACAAATGCCTGGCGATGAATAGTCAACTAACTGTTTTAATAATTCGAAAAAACAACAACTGGTCTTTTGACAGTTTCGTTTTGATCATTCGGTCGGATGAAGGGAAAACAATATTGTGTATACATGTTGGCCTTATCATTCTAATACCAAGGTTTGTCCAGTTATACATACATATATATGATGTCCCAATATATTATAATAGCAATGCATATATTGAGTTAGTTGCGTTATATAGCTAAAACTATTGTGTCCGTGCTCTCTTGTAAAGCTTAGAATAGTGCAAGCAATATCAATATTATATTAGAAAATGGATAGGTTGTATCAGTATGTATGGGTAAGTGGTAGAAATACAACTCAGAAAATGTGAATACATTAATGTAATAGTAGCACGTAGTCCATCCGATTCTATAACACATTTAATTATGATAGGTTGCAATCACCGAACAAGTTAGTTTGCTACACAGAATTGCATCGGATGGTGCACTTTTCACGGTTTGAAACAGTACAGCCCTAAAATAAATGGCTTGGAGAATGGACATTTTCAAGCTATATTATAGCATTATACATTTATTATGCATGACTTCCAAATGATAACCGAATGTGATGGGAAATATGTGTTTGTTTGGGGTGGGGCGGAAGGTAATATTAAGCACTGTTCATACGAATGCTATATAAATGTCGATACAATTTCGACATATTACACTCAAATAATTTGCCATGTGAAAAATTTGCGATATAAATTATAATAAAATGGTTAGCTCAAAGCTAAAAACACGTATTAGGTTCGCCATAATTATTTTAACAAATGTAAAATTGCATCGAAGCTGAAATAGTGGGCCAGAACACGAAGAGATTATTAGAGCAAAGTAGACCAATATTCGAAGTAAGAGAAAATGTCATGCTCCATGCATAAACTACGACTGTTTTGGACGATTGGGAAACCGTCTCTTTGATAAACTCCTGAAGCAATGGGACTCATCCTTTCCTGGGCGATAAAACGCCGTCAGAACGAGAATCGGAATGACGACTTACAATTATTGCAGCTGTTTTCCCCGTCTTCAGAATTCAAATAATTCCTCGAAGTCCCCCTGATTAGGCGACAAGGCGCCGGTCTTCACGCTAACCCAACAAAGAAGAGAATATTTAATATTTCTGCAGAAAATATAATTCCCATTTCTATGCAAGAAGCATTGGCCCTCACACGCTCATACAAACAAATCGTCCTCTGACCAGAGATTGCCTCATTGGTTGTACTATCGTGCCCGCCACTGACTCTATCGTACACACTGTCAGCATCAAAGTAAACGAATGGGCACTGTGCTGAAGAATAGTGGTGTAACTTTCAAATGGGAGCTGGCAGGATTGAGATATATGTGGTATTAAAACAAAAATCTACAGCATTGGTTGAGGTGGCAATGATTGCTCTAGAAATTCTGTAAATATTATAATATAGTTTGGCCAATCACGTTGTCACACCGAGCAGCCATTAACATTGTTCTGTTATCTTTACCAGTATCCGGATAACATAAGAGACGATGCGAATATTACTGCATTCGTGTGTTTCAATTACATAATTTTCAATTTAATATACAAAATTAATATGACAAAAATATGCTGATTTGCAAAGTGTACACTTCTCTCGCCGTTTCAATGTATGCGAGCTATGTAAAACGAATTACATAACCGTCACAAATAAGTCGAATACAGGTATATTCTCATATCAATTTCCGGTATGCGGAAGCAATGCTCCGCGCATGCCACGTAATTTGCATGTGGTAGCAGCGCAGGTGTTGAACGCATTATGCGCTTCCGTAAGTTATGCGTATCGGCTCCTTTGATGTTTAGTTTGGGTCTGGACAAGTAATATACGCACACTAACACAGTTCAGCGGGGACTATTCTAGTGAGCACGTGCTGTGTGCTCTAATAGCGATCGTGTGTGGTCGTGTGACTTTGTCATCATGCATGTGTTGGCTGACGTATGTCATCAACAGTTAAAGAACGTCACATTTTTGATAAATCAAACGTTCATTCTCGAAATAATAATAAGTAAGCGTTACCATTCTGTAAAACATCCCATAAGTGTGAATGCTAACGTAGACGGCTCGCTTGGTATTGGCCTATTTCAGAAATCTTGAACTAATTTACGTTGTCTTTGAAAGTTATAAATATAGTGGTGGCATTGGTTACATAAAACCCGCATCGTACATCACGTACATTGTCAGGTACGACGTCTCATCGTATATAATCAATTGCGGTCTATTGTGATTTGTATCACTATCGTACTTCTAGCTTAGCAGCAGACAGTCGTTGCTGTAGACAATTTGCATAACACAAGATATACACGCTTGCATTATGCATATACAGAATACTACAAACCACGATATGTAGCGATCTCATTCAGAGGTGATGACAGATCCGGATAGTTTACGAGCAGTTCGATGAGCAGAAACAAGAGAAATACTTTTAGGAAGTGTTGCCATGTGGGGTTTTCGTGCATTTCTACGTGAGTAAATGAAAGCGAACGACCACCCAGTAGCAGCTGATCTAACGTTGGACAGATGATATTGACTAGTTAATATCGACTAGTAATTGGGATTGAAAGCTATAGGCAACAGGTTTCATGTCAACACGCAAAACAAGTGGTTGAACCATTGCCACTGCTTCGCGCGACAACTATCGATTGCTAAGACTATGAATAAGCATTGTCGGCTATGAATACGCGTTGTCGGCTATGAATTTACATCGATGATTTACGCCAAATGTTTGACAGTATGCAATAGAAAAGTATCTGACTCAGTCGTACTCAGATTGGGTGAATATGATTAAAAGATGAGGGTCTGCAACTACAAGCACACTACTGTATATTATTGAGTTGCGTTACGGGAGTTTAATGTCGTCGTACAACTATATAGATAAAAGGAAACATGGCAAGGATGAAATTACAATTGTTTTGTATTATAAAATAATTTAATCTTGAAATGTACGCATCCGGCTTTGATTATATCAGTCGGAAACAGTGTCACTGGAACTCATGCGGAAACATAGGATTCTGCTAAATGTCGTAATTCACACTTGGACAATATTCATTGATCGTTTTACCATAATCTACTGATATAACAAAATATGGTGGCTATGGAAAAGGACAAATTGAATAACCAAAATTGTATTAAAGTACCTAATAATTGGTAGTGTATACCCGAACGTGTATTATATGTGTCGCATCGCAATAATTAAATCATCTTATTAGAAACACAATACACAGTCGATGTAAATACAAATAATGCATTCTTAAAATCCCACTAAATGACATTATTGTATGTACATGTATATATAAATATTGAACAATTACGAGTTTGTTGTGTATGCATACTTTATTAAAGTGCACGGACATTTGAATGTTCAATATTGTTTCCATTCTCGTATAATGTTATTATTTCATATTGTTAAACAATATCCGAGAGTATGTTTCTTAACTTCGAGCCCAGTGTGTGACAGTGCTCTATTAAACTACATGACAGCCAGTGCACGAAAACTGGTTGATCGATTTAACTTGTGACGTCACAACCTGCATATTCACGATATCAGCTGCGCCATTGCTTGTTTTATTTGGCGCTGAGTTGTGTATGCAATGATGTCACAGTGGTCCTGTCCGGTTGTGGCGTCGCTCTAGTGACACAGTCACAGACCCTGTTCTCAACCAAATACTCCTAGTCCAAGTATCTCCCATTAACAAAAGCAAGTCTACATTTCTAGATCGTCACAAAGGTTCATTTCATATAAGTAGTATTCCCATCAG
The DNA here is from genome assembly GCA_032355325.1 of Clypeosectus delectus. Classification (NCBI taxonomy): domain Eukaryota; kingdom Metazoa; phylum Mollusca; class Gastropoda; order Lepetellida; family Lepetodrilidae; genus Clypeosectus; species Clypeosectus delectus. The sequence goes on along the minus strand of JAULBO010064110.1, from coordinate 7,213 downwards.
TAGAATGGATTAAAAATAATGTCGTTTCATCCTCTCAGACTATGGATAGTCTAGGGACGTTCCTGCATGATCCTCTTGCAGATGCTGGCATGGCCCCATACGTGCATTATTTCACTGGGATTCTCTTTTTGAAGAGTCGTAGTAGTGTGTACACTATCATTTTAACACAAGCAAACCCACTTCTACAATAATAAAATCAAATTGTATAAGTGACCTTTAAGTTCGCAGATACCTGTATATCATATAACGCACATGCAAAGTTACCATGCATTGCATGCACGCTTTGACCTGAGTTTACACTCGTCATCGTAACTGTTCGCTCCCCTTAATTAAAATGCTAATTTACGTGATTACAACTCCAACTCCGTATGGACACATGTTAAAGTTAAAATGATGCCCCCCCCCCCTTCCCCTCCCCCACCCCCTCTTCATACGATGTCTATGATGACGTCCCTTTGAAACATTCATACGTAATTTATGTATATCGTGGCGGGTCACGAGGTCAGTAATCGACTGGTATGGACATTCTCCAGATTGTGTAAAGCGATGCTACAGACTGGAAGACTGCGATGGTCACAAATCCCTTATCAGCTGGTCAGCGCGAGTAATTAGTGGAGTATTTATAAACAACTGACCATCATAAAGACGACAACTAGATACCAAATCACTTGAGCAGCTAATTTGTATGTTGCCGATGTCAGCCGAACGCCGGTATGAGAAATTTACAAGGGACGCTTGCACTTACACAAGTACAGTAAGCCTACCAAACAACCGAGAGTGTAGTAAACAGATACTAGCATAACAGAACGAGACTTCTAAGATCCTATAACAGACTGCGAATGATCCTCTGTACGTATGTCCATAATGTCCATTGCGCTGTGAGATGCATACGTATGTACCATGATGACCAATACGGACGGATGCCGGATCTCAGACGGACAGTGTGCAGTGACCCTGCACATGTATAACTAATCTGGAAATAATGAGAAATGCAATCGTTAAATCTATTTGATGCAGTGCATAGAGTTGCTTTGAACGATGTACATGGATGTGCGAGTTTATGTTATTCCTCCAATGACATGCAATGTTGGCCATTGCTTGGAATACCTTCGAACATGTGTGTTTTTCCGCATGGAGTCCGGCGCATTATAAATTCACTATTATTATTATATAATTATATTTAATCTTACGTATCTACATTCAATTATTGTTCATGCAAAGACAATAGAGAGGTCAATGGGTACATGCGTGTGGTATATAATTATGTAAATATACCTATAGCAATAAGAAGAATCATGTTACTCATTAGACTGTTCAAGAATAGGTTGTGTGTACCGTGTGTTAAATACTTTAACGAATGATACATGCAGATACCGATTCCAAACTAGCGAACCGAGGTTGTGCATCGTTTGAAGTGGTAAACATAATAATTATGAAGTATGTTGAAGTTGAAACAAGTAAATGTCTTCTTAACATGTATGCACATACAGAACAGGAATTAGGACTAGGCACATGCATCCTCTGCGTTGCTACTTTACACCACGATTAGGGACGGGAACCAGCTTAAATTGATAATATCCTACTTGTGTATTGCTGATGTGACGCTCAAATGTGTATTCGTAAGTGTACATGTCATGTTATATTTTGTATTTCAGCCGAAATAAAGTCGACAACAAGAATGCCATTGCTGTGTAAACTGCATGTACTATATTTGCCACCTTCGAATCAGATGGGAAGACCTATGTTAATTTAATTCGTCAACGGTCGCTGTCATGTAAATGTTAAATCCCCCCAGAAGCAGGTGTGTTTCTGTATAGTGTACGTTATTGAACAGTGGGATATAACAATGCACACCATTATACGTCTTGTGACTGACGCGGATGTTAGGTTTCCTCTTAAATGTTCCTTTTTGTTTCTCAAAGTACACTCACAACACATTACTATTAACTGGTATATGTTTGTATTTAATAAAGGATGTATTTATGTATGTGTGTATATGTACGTGTATGGGTGGGTGCGGGGTTGGGGGGGGGGGGGGGTGTGTGCCGTCTGTATATATGTGTGCGCGTATATATAGAGGTTCTACCCCATGTGAGTGGTCATATATTACTGAATTTATTAAACGAGTTTGTCATACTAATATTCTGCGAGGCTTTGCCGAGTTCAATATCAGTTTGACCAACGAGTTTAATAAATTCAGTAATAAATCACCATTATATTTATCATAATTATACTATGACGACACAATGGTAGTGACAACGGTTAGTGCCGTCACTCTGTTGGATACGTGAACATATTCAATGGGCGTATCCAACTCCCAGGAGCGATATTATGTGATACATATATATATATATATGTGTGTACACACACGCACACACACACACACATACTACGCACACTAGTATACCATGCTGCGACAATACGGATGTATGCATCATGTGTTTCCAAATTCATAACAGAGTAATATCTGCTGGCCACGTGACATCAGGACCATTGCATTAAAACATTGCTTTTGTAGCAAGTTTTCTCTTGGCTGACAAATTAACTATATTGTTATTAGTAATGCTAAGTTTATTTTCGATTAAAATTAGTGCATAAACATGCTACTTTATTCGTGTACATTGATGTACCATAGGCGTGAATAAACTAAATATGTTTGCTTTTAATCACCATACATGTAGATCAGTTTTAACACTTCTCAACTGTGGGCCTAAACTACGTAGGCGTTCCATTTATCTCAGGTTCAAGTTTAAAATTAGGTTTTCCAAATACAAATTGTAGTATCACGAATGCATCAATGCATATATCTGTCCAACAGCATGCAATGCATACCATTATATAGGTAATTTTAACCACTGTGTTTTGATATCGTTGTTATTGTTTGCTATGGTTGTGACAGTGCATGGAAAGCATCAGTTATAGCTCGGTTAATGCATACTGTAATAATAGTACTAAAATATTACGATTACTGGTGTGGCGAATGCTTATATTGAACTGCATTAAATCCAATGTTAAATTCCAACGATTAAATGTGAATGTTAAGCTAGTATATAATTTATCGTAGCTATATAATATTATGTCTCCTCTCCTAGCGAGTAATAGGAGATACATGTTCGTATTTCAAATTCGCTCCGATGTATTTGTTCCGACGAACCGTTGATGGCTGATGGTCTACAAGGATTGCATGTATCTGTTCTTGTCTTGGGAAATATACACGTTGCTCGAGTCTATCAATCTTCCAGACTAGCATACCGGTAATCATGTGCCTCTTGTTGTAGCAAACACCAACAAGTCCACATTCGCAGCCATGTGTGATTCTGGCATTGCTTGCGAACATAGGTAATGAGATGTATAAGTAAAGAATAAAGTCCGAAAATTCGTCAATATGTGTGCATGTGGGTTGGATCATGAAACCTATCGATAACTATATTGGTGTATGCATTATCCTTGAATGCATGCTTGTTTTTCCTTCTTAGTGCACTTGGGAAAACACCATTTCAAATCTTAATAAATCTAGCTTCCATTTCTATTTAGTTAACATATTTTCATATACATGGTTGAATAATAGGCTATGCTTAGATGCATGCACACACTGCCATGTTAATTACTAGTATTATAAATCCTTCGCCTAGCCGCACATTTAAATGCAAATAATGTTAAACATCAATTTCTCTTGCGTCCTACTTGAGTGTGCGTATTCTATAATTATGTTCTCATAATTGTTTGTCAAACAAAAAGTGTGTTCATAAACTGCATGGTGTTCTTCCACCGACATTGAGACGTCGCATGCGTACGTTCTGATTGCGTCGCACGGGTCGATCGGTCGCACGACGAGCTTATATCGATCGGTTGTATAATAAGTTGTAAGTAGGATCGAACGTGCACCCGGGTCGACGACGATCGCAAGTAATCCGTCTGAAGAGTAGAGCATGTTCTAGTCATGCCACCACGGTCTTCCGATCTCAGAAAACCTTCCGATGCGTCGATTCGAATTATGATTCGCATCGCATGTACGCTCACACGGTGCGATCTGGTTTGACACGACGGATATATACGACCGATCGACCCGAGTGAGTGGACCTTTAATGTAGCTGTGATTTTGTTCATACGGTCATCATTTAGTTCCTTGCCCGGAGCCTCACTCCGTAACAATCGGAACACCCTCGAGTTATTTCCCCCTTGCTCCAATAGTCTCTCTGGGGATTCGCGTAGCGATTTAAACCCGCACAAATATACTAGTATACACCGATTCACCACGGTGCAGTGATGGAAGTAAGTCCTCGCTCACGAGCAATGTTCCACGTAGGAACCGATTTTGATTTAAAAGCCAAACAGATTGATACTTCGGAATGCCTATATAATTGCCACGGTTGTAAAGCGCTTCGCATCCGCCATTTTGAACATAAGTGAACCACGTGACTATGGTGAATTATATCAGGACTGAAAATAGTCCAATATAGAAACCTACGCGAGCCTTCCGAGAGGACTGTAGACAGTTCTGAGGATGGGCCGAGTGACTCCGTAGTAGATACCTGGGATTGTCTGTTATGTGTACAATGTTTTTGCATGTATGTGTGTAGATGTAACATATTTCTGTCTGTCTGTCTGTATAATTATGTGTTGTATTTTCTCTATATCGCTGTGTGTGATTTTTTTTAAATAACTTCTGTTCTGATCATGAAGCGAGTGCGATACCATACAGTATGACGCGCATGAGCGGAAGGAATGCAGCAGGATGTCCGTTGGTGTACGCTGCACATTGTAACCATATACACAACACAATATATGTACTTGTATTACAACAACACATTTATTTCTCCTTCTTCATTCAAGGATTTGCGAGGTCATGTGTTATGACGTAATAATGATGACACCGCGCCATCATGTCTCATGATGCGCATTGAATAATTAACGTATACAGAACTACGTTCAACGGGACAATCGCCGGCGACACAAGTCATTGACAGACAATAGTACTCGATAAAATAACATACCAGGAATGACACATATCATGTACACGTTAAGTCTAAGGACGCCTACAATGTCAGTGTAATGCTTCGTCTTATACAGTATAGAAAACAAGAGACAGTGTGCGAGCATGTACTTAAACTTGTTGTTTCCATACTACTAGTATATTGCATGGTAGGAATCTCATCCGTTGAGTCTATACTGACTTCTATGATTCACAATGTATAGTTAGTTATTCCAATACGTATAGAAAGAAAATTAGATACTGTTGACTCAATTTGTGTTGCATTCTAAACGGAATACATAGCACCAACTAATGTTGTTTTGTATTACGTGAACACTTTACATACGTTACAGGGAAAAAACAAAACGAAAAAACAATAACATTTTCAGAACGGATGTACATGATCATTTCATTTTAATTAAATACCATGATATTCTGGGCTCCGTATTTTGACCATCATAACAATGACCGAATAAGACCCCCCGAAATGTGTATCTCTCCCTCTGTATAGCACTATATGATAGCACTTCTCACACGTAATCTGCACGGTGTAGACATCAGATATCGATGGCAAACGTATACTTTGAAAACATGATGCAATGGTAACTGTGTATAATTAGTTAAAACTATGCATACGTATTCTTAACACTTATGGTTCTACTTATCTTCACTTATTTGACCTTAGTGGTATGCATTGAGCTTAATTCATAATTAGTAATTAATCTACTATTATACTAAGCGTAAGGTAAGTGTGAACTATAAAACATACGATGTGTTTTAAGAATAATATGTTATGACTAATTCATATAGTTTACCATTCTTTGGGGTCATTGTAAGAAAACAAAGATATATATAAAGTGTTGTATAGGTCTATAACTTGATATAAAATAAATGTAATAATCTCATCCAATCATAACACATAGATAAAACAGGTATCTAACATTACATGAACAGCTTGTAATATGAACAGCGTAACTGGCTTAAAGACAAGTATCGTAGAGGGGAATTGATCGAGGAGCACATATGCATTATTATATCTGACCTTTGAATCTCATGAAAACGATATGGCAAATGGTTTCGATAGTTAATGTTTGTTGTCACAGTTTACCACTATACATATCCCTCGCCTCGCGCTAGGAGCAGTGCATAATCCGAGGACCTAGAGTATTGACTTGGGTACTGTGTGTTGGAACTTCAACACATGTGTCCACATGTATCTATGTACCATTGTAACACAAAATTGTGTCTCATAACCAGATGAGATCGCGTGTCATGGCTCGTCGATTATGCTTCTCATATCTAAGTTATCTACCTTTGTCTCTGAGAGTCGCTGGCGAAATGCAAGCTATAATGACGAAGCTGAACTGAGCCATTCAAACACAGTTTCTCACTATCCCAGCATGCCGTGCTTACAGTTTGTAAAACGTCCGCTTCCGGTTCCACGAAGTGACGTTTGCTTCGCTTTATGGTAAGTCGTAAGTCATTGTAAGTACTCGATTCTGGGTGGTTTTTTTGTCAGTACTTCGTTCAGCTTCGGGTCATCCCTGGCGCCTGACGCATATCAATGCGCAGAACTTAGCACAGAGAATAATGATGTACACCCGTGTTGGCCAACTAAGTGAGATGATCCAGTCGATCACTTTCTGAACTCCTCAGGCAGATGAGCACTTGTGATTGCTCCTGTGGCAATGTTCACCCGGAAGTAGTAAGTATTCCTACGCGGATAACGGTTCACCCTGCGATGAATGTGATGGGATTGTGTCCTTGTTCTCTTGGTCTTCTCTCACTCGCGCTTTATTTCTTTCGTTTAATTTCTTTCGTTTCATTCGTCGATTCTGAAACCAAACCTTAACTTGTCTCTCTGATAATTGTAGTTTACATGATATCTCCCATCGTTTTTGCCGCGTTATATACGAGCTGTTCAAAAATTCGTTTTCCAAAACCATTGTCTGGTACCGAGTGTAGGGTTTTCTCTTTTTTCTTCCTTTTGTTTCTGAAAATACAAAAGTAAGAGGACTTGAATAAAGGTTAGAAAGTTATCTTGTAAAATATGCACACACACATTGCATAATGGATAGTATAATATGTTGTTAAGCATGCATACACATCGAACACAATGTTGTTAAATTACGATTGGTTGGTTTGTTCTAAATTCAATACATTTTGACCTTCACTCTCTTCAGAGAGTTAGCTTGAAGGATTTACTGTTGATGTCCACTTACATAGGCTGACGTACTTCCG
>JAULBO010063999.1:0-11332 GCA_032355325.1 Clypeosectus delectus | reverse complement strand
CATCACCCACCGAGGTCCCGACCGACCCCCCCCCCCCCTCCTCCATCCACCCCACCCCCCAAGTCCCCCTCCCTCTACGATCCCGCTGACCAATGTCAACAGCACAGGGCTATGGTCACCAAAGCAGTCCAGCAAGCCACTTATCCAATTACTTGCATTCTCGGCAGAAATGTTTCAATTAAATCCGTTTTCTCCAGTCGGGAGACATTTGTCACGTTCCCAGTAACGCGTTTGGTTTAGGAACACTTCTAGAATACTACTTTTGATTTACACTTTCTAAGCCAGCAGTTGAACACTTGAATAATATTCCACGGCGCTTCGGTCTGTTGGTCGTCACATTTGCCGGCGAAACAATGAGTGTGTGTGTGCGTGTGTGTGTGTGTGTGTGTGTGTGTGTGTGTGTGTGTGTGTGTGTTTGTGTGTGTGTGTGTGTGTTGTATGTGTGTTTTTGCGCGTTTTGGAGAGTTATTGCAGTTATAGTTGACTAGTTACAGGAATATCACTAATCATGCTAACCTTAGAAGAAGAAAAAACACTCTACCATCTAGTACTTGTTGACCTTTGGACATACTTCCTATGATAGAGAAGTGTCTGCCGTATTGATAAGATAACACTGCAACATGGATATTAGTATGTGTCAATATGACCTAATAATTTGCGAATTGTACAACTAAAGTGTGTCATCGCATAACACACTCGAGATTGGGTAGCGCAGACGGATGAATGTGGACAACGAATTATTCTCGAAAACACTTTTCGAAAATAGTTGCTTTTAGCGCTATTACAGTGACGGCAATCACGACTGGTATGTTACAAAATATGTATTCGACGTGACTGGCGAACATCGGTCGACATCGCTATGGCAACAACAACATCGGATGTCACGCTGCGCAGACAGTCTACAGGGGCGTAGCTAGCTTCCTACGAAGTGTACTCAGAGGACATTCGAAGGCAATAGCAATGTCCAAAATGTGCAGGTTTCCAGCATTTAAATGTCGTAAAAAGTAAAATTTGGAAAATAAAGTGTACGCACCTGGTCTACAAGATACACATTAGGGTTGCATTTCTGGAAGTGTCTAACTACAGTAGCGGCCATTTGTATGCTAACCAAATACACCGCGGGTCACAGTCAAGAAAGGATTCTAAGAACATTTATGTCGAATTTGAATGAAAGCTATTTCCGTTCAGAATATCTGAATCACTTGGACTTACAGAATGCACAAACGCGGCAAGATTTACAAGGACATACGCATGTGAAGGTGATTGGACAGACTAGTATCAGGCATCCTGTTACAGAACACAACGGCAAGGTGGACTTTACGAGCCAGAATGGCGGGATAGTTGTCGAATTAATTAATCAACGTATCCTTGGAGTGTACATTATTACTTCTCAGTGAGAAACTACTTTCAGAATGATTGAGGACATACAGTCAAGAGCCACGCATTCAAAGTGGATGCAATTTGAGTGCATACATTTATCACATAATACGTAGGCGCCTACATGCATTTTACAACTTACACTCGTATCCCTTCGTCGTCTAAAGAACATGTAGGACGAATTCCTTGAAACTTCTCAGAGTAGTAAATGTATTTTGGAATACGAAATTCCTGACCGCTACTTCCGTCTAACCTGAATAACGTACATCGATTAGAACTGCATCCTTAAACTCATCTCCTCCAGGGAACGGTATGCAGATCTCCGTGCTAAGCTTACTTCCCTTCCCAGCAGCATGCGCAACCCGGCAGACAGATGCGCACCACGGCAGAGTGAGTTGTCTCCCCGTGTTTCTTACTTGAAACCAACCAAACAAAACATGTGTTATTAACAGCTACGAAAGCGTGCCGGTTGTGTTGGAAGATGCATGTCTAGTTTTTGTTGTGCTAAGTGTTTATCCGGTCGCCTTCCGACATTGGCAGACCGGACCCACCTAGGGTCGCATGTTTGTCAACTTCCGTATTGTACGGGTGGCACTGCGTGTCTAGTATGCCCTTATGGCTTATAAAGTAAAACCGTAGGTATGTGTATTGTTATTAGGAGTGACATATTGGGCGGATTTTACAGTTAGGTCGAATCTGATGCAACTACATGTATCAGCACCGACACTGACTTAGCATGTGTTAGAGATTCTGGCTTGTGATGTCAAGGCACTAGATTCGAGACGGTCGAGTTAGGCCACGTGACCTAGGCACGAAGGCTTACACGATGCAATCCCCTGTCGTATAATAATGCATAAGAATAGAGATCATTGTTCCTTCTTTGTACAGCATTACTGATTTACTGGACTATAATGTATACTAGTACTGGGCATGAATTGCTAATACGACATCGATAACTAGTGGGGTATGACATAGCATGGGTGTATTGAATAATTGAATGGCGCGTATATGAAATCTGGTTCCAGGAATTAATCCGATTGACCAACGATACAATTAGACAAATCGAGTGTCCATTTACCAATCCAGAGGTACACTAGACATGCTTGTAAGGATTCAACATACTAATTGGGTTGTAAGTGTTCACCGATCTGGCTAATGGACCATAATTTAACACTTGCTTCAGTACTATGGGCATACGATTAATATAGATTTGATGTCCATAACAGTACACACATACAAACTGGGATCGTAGGCCTGGCTTACACGAACACTGCACAATTGCTTTCGAACATACGTTTCATCTATTTCAAAGGTGATCCATTTGAAACGTGTTCGCTCCACTGAATGATGATGAATAGTACGAGCTGTAGGGAGAGAGGGTGGTCAGTGTAGCAATTAGAACTTAGTATAAAATAGCAACACATATAATGGAGACATTGTATTTACCACATACTAGTATTAACTGCAACAGTATATACTGGAGCACTGCAGAGTGCATCCTCGGCACTGGATGTTGATAAACATTACGAGCATGGCAGTTTCCAAGTAAGCGAACGTTGCACTATAAGGCAACAAAGAACTATCAAAGACAGTCGCTAGTCCTTATGGTAACCCATAATATACACACACACACACACACACACACACGACAGCGCGCGCAAACACACACACACCCACACACCCAGACACACACACACACACACACACACACACACACACGATCACACACCGGCCGATCTCCACATCTCAAACCAGCTGGTATTATAACATGAGCATGACATTGATAACGAATAATGATTTATGTTTAGGAAAATAGTATGTTCGTGTACATGTAAGCTGTATTATAAGATGTACTATGGTTCGATGTGTCTAGACCCAGTGTGCTTGCGCGAACATAACACCTGACTTTGATCAACGTCCGATGATAAACGCGTCTCGTTCTTCCTACATCCCAATACCCGGTCAATTGACATACAGAACCTTATGATTGTGTGATTGGTCCTTTACCACGAGACGTCCATTTCAACAGGTCGGCGGAGTACTCTGTCTGTTAAACCTGTATTGTTTGGGCAAGAAGCGATTACTAGTATGTCGTATTCATACCGGTCTTGATTGTTTGAACTCGGGGGCATTTTATACGAAATCGGGCTAGTAGACTGGCATTTACGTGACCGATAGGTGCCACGGACCTTCAATCCAATGGACCGTACTGAGAATCATTGTGGTTGTGTACGGTGAATTATTGACCTGGGGTCGGGAGAGTATACCGCGATGTTTCCAAACCCCCAGTTGATTTCACAGCACGTCCTTGATTACAAGCACACCAGATCAGACTTGCATGTTACGATAATGTTGAATTGAATTGACGCATGCTTTCTGGCTGTACTTTGTGTTGCCTTATAGTGCAATGTTCGCGTACATGTACATGGAAACTGCCATGCTTGTGTAGGCGTGTTAGTGTGTACAAATGTGTGTATGTGTAGTAAGTGTAAGTATTGTGCCTTATAGTGCAATGTTTGTGTTTGATTGTGTTTGTGTGTGTGTGTGTGTGTGTGTGTGTGTGTGTGTGTGTGTTTGTTTGTGTGTGCGCCTGTGTGTGTTCGCGCACGGGTGTTTGCATATTAATTTGTGGACAAATTATGTATGTACATGTGCGCGCGCGGGTGTGTATGTGTGTGTGTGTGTGTGTGTGTGTGTGTGTGTGTGTATAAACACACACACACACACACACTGGTATAATACAATATAGCGCTCGTAGCTGGGCATGCATTTGTGTACCATAAGGTTCTGCATTAAACACAATCAATAATGCGTTAGTGTACTAGCTAGCATAGTTGTATGGTATGATGCAAGTGGTATTGTGTATCTGTATGTGCGTGCTTATAGGGGCAAGATCATACTTGCATAGGAAACATGGTCACTATCGGGGTTATTACATATTCTGAAAGAACAATCATTCCCCAACATGTGCTATTTTTTTCAGATTTTGTAGTCATCGGGACATATATCTATTAGCTATCCAAAGACACCGACCCCCCAAAAAGGTGAACACCATAGTAGAATAATAGGCTAGTCTATATTTAGACGGGGAAACACTCTAGTTTTACATTGGCGATGTAGCGTTATATACATTTTTTATATTATTTTTATATTTTTTTACTAACTGCTAATATTATACAGAAAAATAAAAAAAAATAAAAAAAATACGTGCAAGTATGAAGTTGCCCCTTTAAGTTATTATTAGAGGATTATACCTACACTGAAGCAATATATTATTATCGTTTAGGAAATGCGGCGTTATCACCTATATATATATATACAGTGCATGTATCGTTGCATTTTCGGATATTCCCAATGTGAGTGATGAAGTTAATTTTTCCCTCTGCTGAACTCAGTGGCCATTTCACGCTACTCTGGCCGTGGGACGTCAATGCGATGCCACTGATGAATTCCTGCAATTGCGACCCACTTGTGTCGATCAGGGGAGACAACTAGGTCATTAACCTATAATACTGGGACACGTGGGAAGTAAACAAAGAACACCCACACAACTATAACATATAAACAAATATAATTTGGCAAATCAGATCCGTGTAAAGGTAAGGCCGAGGGTTCTCCATTGTCCAAGTTAATTGTGTGAAATGCTAGCATAAAGAACCGGATGTTGTTTGAACGTTTGACTGAAACAACTTATCTTCTCCAGGACATTGTCACTACACGTGATTATATAAGAACAAAGTTCTGCTCTGATCTGTTCTGTTCTGGAACGAATCCACAGTGAATATACGTTTAGCTTCCGGCGCGTGTTCTAGTCGTGTTGAGGACATGGTGCGCAGTATTGTATAGGAACCACTTCCGGGTGTCCTATGGCAATGGAAATATATAATCATGAACGAAAATGAGCTGCATCTAGTAGAGCTTCCAATTACTGTAATCGAAACACACCTTGGTATATTTGACGCAAATTATATCTTCCAATACAATACTGGATGCAATAAATACATCATGAATGAAATCATGATTTGCAAGGCAGCATGCATGAACAGTTTTCTTTTCACATCATATTAAGTGTATACAAAGTTGGACATTATTTACAGTGACTGAGCAAACCAATCCACACTTAACACACACAGAATACAATATGCATACATAACGGACAAAGACTGAATAAACACTGATTATTGATTAAACAATTGGTAATAATATATATATATATTTTAATTTTTAGAACTGAAGAACCCGAATAAACGGGCGAAAGGCCTATTCTATTTTGACATATTTTATTATATTGTATCGCTATATATATATATAGATATATATATATATAAAATAGATTAATGATTCGTCCGTTTCTTGGGGGTTTAAGGATTTGCAAAGGGTTATGGGAGGGACATCTTTACACATAAATCTGTGACGTCACGAATTTTGGTGATCACCATTTAGGTGTCTTCGGATAGGATATAGTCTAGATGTATGTCCCGTTGACAACAAAATCTGAAACAAATCTCACATGTCGGGGGAAAATTGTTCTTTCAGATTATGCAAGAGACCCGATAGTTTCCATTTCTCCCTATGCAAATATGACGATGTCTCTTTAATCGATGGAACAGTCATGACGGAAACCACTAAACACAGTGCCGGGCTGTCTGGAACCCGAGTCTGAGAAAACTTGACTGATTAGTACGTACTGACTCGCTCCGAGCCGACTCAGCCTCAAGTCTTTGCTTAACATCAGTCTTCAGATGATCAGCAGGGGGGCCAGCTTCCTTTAGGGATATGAAAGTTCACAGAATTCCAGATAATTACCTCCCTTTGTTCCAAACATAAATTGTATAATGCCGTGCATTTTCAGTCTGCGTTTCTAAGAACATTACTTATTTCGGTACCTGTTCAAAGAATGTGCGTTATTGGGGGGAATCTAACATCATAATTAAATCAATGATAATTTGCTTTCAGCATGCATTTGCTACTTTCTATGGGTGTAGCTTTAATATTTTATATTTCGAAATTGTATTGGGTTTGTATTTCAAGTAATTTCACCCGAGGTTGTGAAGACATATACTAAGATCCAACATCAAACTTAATAATATAGAAACATAGTTACTGAATATCCTGATAAAGATACTAGTACATAGGATATCGATATTATATTAATTAGTAATGCTAATTAGTAACGGTTGCATACTATCAGTAGTTAAGTTTTGCCGATGTATGTTAAATTGGTCTAGACGAAGACGTTTGTATTACCTGTTGTGTATGTGTTACCATCGAGTAATGTCACTAGCAGTATATGATACGTATACTACTGTACACTCAAACATTCATCGTTTGATATTAATGTATCGTTATTACTCTAACATATCTCAATTATGGTTCAACCAATCCACAATATTATATTGCATTGTTAGCGATATGAATTAATCAAACAAAAAGCAAAGTAATACTGTCAGTGCACCTTGCAATCGACCAGCATGATAGAGATAATGGATTGTCCTATTACCTACAAAATAAAATTTACATTTTTAATCATTCTTAAAAAATATTCTCATAAGTACAGTATTGTGCTAACAACAAATAATAAACACATCAGCAAATTAAATCAAAATCCATCTCGGATTCCAATACGTCATGTATCTAGGTTTTGCATTAATTGACACATTTCAAAATCGTCAGGACCGTGTCAGCATTGCCATGACATTTAACGCCTGAGACTCAGTCTTAGGGAACGCTCTACCTTTACAGCGTCTTTAAATAATGTCCCCTATTGATTCCTGCTACCTCCTGGACAATCCCGGTGTCCTAGGGGATCGGTAATAACCCGTTAATGCCTCTACGTTCGCCGCATGTGGTTCCACTTTGTTCCTAAGAAGATTCTGACGGTCTACTGGGAAAGAATAACCTTTCCGACAAAGACAAATTACGACGAGACCAGACTGTCACGATGCGCGGGACGACGTGGCGAATTCACGAAGGACACGAGATTAAAGATTAGCGTGCAGTCCGCGACGTGCCGATATCTACAGATTCGGTAATTGTCGAATACGAATACCTGGGGCCGTATTCTCGAAACTTCTTAAGTTCTAAGAAGTTCGTAAGTACTAAGAATTTGCCTAACTGGGTTTCTGCTTATGACAATTTTATAGAGATATTTTCTGACTAAGAATTTCCGATAATAGGGCCCCTGTACTTCTGCGTCGTGGCGGTAGCCGTTACGCGTTTTTTTGTGGCGGTAGCCATTACAATGCTTCTGAATTACGTGTACGTAAGAGTATATAATTATATACACAAGGAAATAGAAAATGCAAGTCTCGTCTGGAAACCATGTCCGTTTTCAGGTTTCCGGTGACTCCTAATCGAAGCTACATGTACACCATTAGATAATTGCTTATCAACAGTTACCGGTATGTTTAATGGACCTCGATACGGCACATATTGAAAATGGAACTGTCGATTTGAAAATGTTTTTTTCAATGAACCCAGAACATGTCTGTAGACGTGATTGTATCATGAGCATTAAAGCGTGGTTGCTAATTAATAATGCTGGCAATGGTTGCTATGCATAATTTATAATTTATACGAGTAGATTCTGGTTATGTACATGTACTATCCCCAACATATGAAATGACTCGTTAGAAGTGTTTTTAACATGTATGCGTGGATTCCACTTGGCATTCGACTGCCGTAGTGGTGTTTGAACCTATTGAAAGCATTTTCTTTAAAGT
This sequence comes from Clypeosectus delectus, assembly GCA_032355325.1. Taxonomy (NCBI): domain Eukaryota; kingdom Metazoa; phylum Mollusca; class Gastropoda; order Lepetellida; family Lepetodrilidae; genus Clypeosectus; species Clypeosectus delectus. Next base: position 3,233 of record JAULBO010063999.1, on the reverse strand, counting down.
AGCACAAACACAATCTGTATGTTTATGATAAACTAAAGAAGTATAATGGTATTATAATAACAAGAATAATAATATTAATAATAATAATAATAGTCTTGTATCGCGCTTAACTCATGTGAGGAATTAGTCCAAATAAGCCAACCTGAATAGATGGGTCTTAAGTCTAAATGTACATGTCACAAAACTGGGACAGTCACAGAGTTCTTGCGGGAGAGTATTCCAGATTGAATGAACAATAAATGACAATGACAGATGGCCGTAGTGTACTGTTTTTACTTTAGGGATACAGAGAAGACGTTTGGTATCGGATTGTTCTAGTCGAGAAGATCTGGAGCGGTATCCTATAAACAGCTTAGTTTCTCAAAAAAACTGTGTTTGTATGCGTGGATTCTTAGTTTTGACTAAGTTTTGACAATAACCAATTAAATTTGAACTATTAAAGTTAGGGTAGGTATACGTTTATATAAAAATGGCAGCCAACAACATTGTTCGCCTTCAATATTATGAGTTAATCAATTTTCGACTAAATTGTAAAACTAATCTTTTTTTTATTGAAAACTAAGTTTGTTGACTTAGCTAAGTTTCAAAACAAAGCAGTTTATAGGATACCGCCCCAGATATATATATATATATATATATATATATGTATGCAAGAGCATCACCATTAAATACACACGTATATGCCAGGCACATACGTTTGTACATCCTGACGCGGTGATTACGTCTCTTCCAAATCACGGTTCTTTATATAAAACCATTGCTGCGTACATACACATGCATGTGATAGATATGAAGAGTATGTGAGTTATTTAAATGTACGCCTTTCCTACGATTCCTGTTATTCGGTTGTATCGGTCTGAAGCGGTGTTAACCGAAATGTATCGCCATGTGGTATTGTTCTACAAACCAAACTGTTTCTGCTTTACTCTCCGCTCTTTTACTTGTGTGTATAGCATTGGCTCACTGTACATGCTGTCGGACCCAAAGCAACGCTGACATTGGCGTCAACGACGACGATGAGATTTAATTGCATACAACAACAACGCGCGTCTCAAGGGACATCGCCGAATTTCCGAGACCCTGGGGCCATCCCGACATTGTTATCTAATTAATATGTGATAGCTTAGAATTGTGCTTATCCTAGAGCGTACACGTATGCACACTACTGTCCAAATCTCGTCGTGGAATTGCCGTCCAGAGATGCTGGCGGGAGCGAGATTTGTATTGAAGACGGAAGTAGACTTAGGAGTAATTCATAACAGAACGAAAGCAATGCACTATCCAGGTGGTTCACAGCATGTCCTTGTCTAGTCTCTAGGTGGGAGTTCCCGCCCATGCATATGTAAACATGCTAGTAAAGACTACTAGTATCTAGAGGAATAAGAGTCGCCCCTCCATCCGCTAGGAACGCTGCGCTCCTTGAAACGTATGTGTTGATTTAGAGGAACGCAGCGGTCCTAGCTGATGGAGGGGCTTATAATGAGTTAAACCTCTCTTTGCATTCATGCTCTTGGTATGTTAGTTAACCTCAATTCAATATCTAAACGTGGGCGATCACGGAAATATCCTGCATTTGGGATAACAGTTGACATTGTGCGAATCTTTGGCGAGCATAATAAATAGGGGTTCTAAGTAGGTCACGACTTCCGGTGAGTTTAGAGAGTATTTTACCTCACTTGGTATTTGTATTTACGGATATGTCAACTTTAGAGAATATCTTATGACTACAGAGTTTTAAAATAGATTTCTGATTTGTTGATGCATCGTGTTGAAGCCTATGTACAGTACGAGCATAACAAATTATGTTATTGTATGCAACATTGAACACATTCTCTACTTTGTGTCGATTCAAAAACAGTGCTCGTGCATTATGTATATTAACATGTTTATAAATACCTACCATTTAGATACCTGTCACGTATGGCCGATGCTGATATAGTATGACCATAGTATTACCAATTTAGGTAAAATACTCTCTAAACTCACCGAGTCTAAAATAGTGACCTACTTAGACCCCCAATAGTGCGTATACCCAAACCAGGATATGGACGATATCTTTGGCATAGGGATAATTAGCTATTTTATCATGCGATCAACGATCGTTAAATTAAGTGTTAATAGTGGAGAATGTTAGCGGTTAGCGACCTGGTGTCCTGTGCCCTCTCGATATTCAGATATTCAGATATCGAGAAGGCACATATGGTACTGTCTGACGCCACATACGTAACGTCACATCTGACGAGAACTAAGACGGTCATTAGCTACGCCCAACGGATACACGCTGACTGATATCGAACATATCTGTATGCTTTATTATGCCGAGATCTTGACACGTTGCATGATATAATATAATGCCTAATATCTACCGAATTTGCTCAGTGCCCGGACATTAGATGCTAGTTCGCTTAGATAATAAGTGTACACTGATTATGACCACCGCACAATCTCAGTCGGGGCTGGGGTTCATTCTGAGTAAATGATGATCAATGGAAGTGTACATGACTACATGATTCTGTTTCCTCTAGTTGCCCCTGTTTACGGTAATAGGCGGTTGCTACAACGCCAGCATGACGCAGCGATCGTCATAATCAAAATAATGAAGCGGACGTATATATACTAGTATAATAATCTCGACCATCAACGTACTAATATCATCTAGCAAACTAATAAACACATTGCGGCCTATTTTGAATGAAAGACCGTCGTTCAAACCGTTGCATTACCGTGGCCTAATGTTCACTGCACTATGTTGTTGTTGTTGTTGTTGTTGTTGTGTGATGGGTTGTTTCCGGTCGTCGTCCGACTTTCGTCGATTTCGGCAGACCACACCACAGTAGCTCCTACAAAACAACTCAAGCTTCTGCGATATCCTCACAGAAACCTTTTTCCGAAATAAACTAATCGTTAAAGTAAATGTCTCTCCCTGGGTACCGGAACTGAAATTTGCACTTTGACGCAGAGACAATTGTGTTATACATGTCGTGTCCACCACCAATTATACACGATAGTGGTAAGGGTGTGAATGTTCAGTAACCCAATTTCGCCACAGTGCATTGGTAAATGTCCGTGTAACCCCAGGTGTACATCGTCATATGTACGTTAATAAACAATAATGCAGCGGATCTATATAATATAAAGTGCCATCAACGTACTATAGTCATGTTCATTTAAATAGACCTCGTGTTTTTTTCAATTCATAATTAATGCGGGTATGAGAGCCAACTTTGCTTTAT
>JAULBO010063777.1:0-11333 GCA_032355325.1 Clypeosectus delectus | reverse complement strand
AAAGTATTTAAGACAGCTAAAGGACCATTTTGTTAGTTAAAAACAATTGCCCCCTTTATTGTTATTGTTGACCGCGATAAAGATTAATAATCGCCAGTTGTCCAGAAGAAATCTTGTTTACCAGGACAGGACTCGATCTCCTCGACACATTAGGTGACGGCGAGCTCATAAATGCATATACAGATTGCCTAGACAGGCAAATATAGAGGTTATTGAAAGAGTTGAGCAAACATTGGGTCGTCCCATTCAGCATTTCTTTGCAATATCTCCAATTTTCCAAGTTTTGGTGAAATTACTTAAGAACTTTCTTAGCTAAGAAAGCTTCAAGATTACGGGCCCAGGTTAATAACAAAAATAATCTTTTGACTAACTTGTCAATTCGGAGCAAGGTATTTTCACTCCTTTCAGTGTTGTCGGAGAAATGTTTCAAGTATGGTATGTACGCGATTCAATGCTCGAATATTCATTGAAAGTTAATCGCTATTTTCTTCAGGTAAAGTGTACTGTGGAAATATGTTTCATACCATTTGGGTATTGAAAGCATTACCACACTTATATAGGACTAAGACTTAATGGCGTGTGACACTTGTTTATGATTTGATTTACTATTTAAAAGTTGTGGTCCAAGTATAATACAAAATGTTAAATAGTTATTTATATTAAATAGTTAAATATTAACTTTACATCTATCAATTTGGCCATTACAATTTGCTTGATATTGGTTAACTTTTCAGAGGGTATATTATAATTACATTTTTAATATTGTCATTTAACCTTTTTCATTGTATTCTTTTCGAATTAATTTGTGTATATTTTTCTTCTGTAAATGGACTACATAATTTAGAGATTGAAAAATGTACCTATTAAAATATTCTATTCTAATTTCTTCCATCTGAAACAGTGAAAGGAACCATACATTTAAATTTGTGTATACAAACTACGAAGTTATTGTATTATATTCGAGGATTACTTACCGTACCTTTCAATGTCAACAAGTCTATTAATCCAGTAATAGTCAAACATATAGTACTACTAGTATATATTAATCATGGTAACAATTCTCAACACTTACACATATTAATCATGGTAACAATTCTCAACACTTGTAAACATGTTATTAATCATGATAACAATTCTCAACACTTACACATATTAATCATGGTAACATTTCAATATCAGCAAGTATACTAATCACCGGGTAACAATTCTCAAGACTAACACATATTAATCTTGGTAACATTTCAATATCAGCAAGTATACTAATCACCGGGTAACAATTCTCAAGACTAACACATATTAATCTTGGTAACATTTCAATATCAGCAAGTATACTAATCACCGGGTAACAATTCTCAACACTTACACATATTAATCTTGGTAATGTGTCAATATTGGCAAGTATATTAATTATGGTACCAAGTTTCAACTGACATGTATTACTAGTATATTAATGTTGGTAACTTCACTTACGGCTTCTATAGGCTAATGTAGAGTATGATATATATATATGAATATGTCGAAATATAACATACTATGTCTGTATGTCATTGTTGTCATTTTATTACTTATATGAAAGTGTGATGTGAATAATGCATCACTACGTTACAATCATGTCTCATATATCATCTATAAAAAAAAAACACCTGCCAGATTGGAAATGTTGGAAATGTGGGTTATTTCTTTGAAAATCTACAAAAGATGTTAAAAGATGGTGTATGTTGTTCCCCTGCTTGCCGCTCAGCATTAAAGGGGTAAAGCAAGGACTGGTCGGCTCAGAGTCAGTATAATGTGTTTTGAGTGGAGTATCCATGTTCTAACTTCGGAACTATATTCCAGTGAACTAGCGCTATAAAGACTGGTGAATTACCCAGACTGGGCACAAGCAGTCATATAAACATACACACATGCATACATGCATACACGCATACACTACATACTGCATACAAGCCGTGATATGAGCATGTTCTTGAATGCGGCTTTAAACCCCAATTAACAACAACAACAACTTATTCGACCATCTATTATTTGCATTAATTGTTTCAATGTTTCAATGTATGGTACAGTGGAAGTTGAATAAGCGTTAAACATTTTGTGAACAGCAACAGCTGTATTCTATCTACCGGTATTGTTGCCAAAATCATTCATTAGCCGTCAATAGTATCTTCTTCACTCCACTGAATCTTTTGTTAAAATTGACAAAAATACAATATTAGCTTTATTAAACATCCGTAACACAATCACACTGCCGGACTTGTGAAGAAATGTCTATTCTTTACAAGGCATCTATGATTGCCTCTGGCAGAAAGACGGTTAATTCGGCCGAATGCTGTATTCCGGTAAAGACAAGCTTACAAAGATATAAGGATCTATTGTTCAAAGTGAAAAAAGTGTCTCTGGAATTTAGAGGAGATTGGCAAACAAAGGGACTGGTTTTGTGGAATATATCTAGCAAATACAGTGATCTCAAAGACCAAACGTACACAACATTTTCACCCCAACAGGGCAGTTTTATTGACTGAAACTTTTTTGACCATTTTCTTAATTCTCATGGTACGTTGTGACTTTTTTTTTTTTTATGTCCTCTGCCGTACATTTGCTTTAAATGATTCGGGGGGCGAAATGTGCTGGGCAGTGTGATTTTCACTATTATATGAGCACGTTCTTGAAGGTGGCTTAAAACCCCAATTAACAATAACAAGTACATGTAATAAATGTTGGTAAATGTGCAAGCATCCACACGTTCATTCTTCTAATATGTCAGAAAATCATTGTTTTTGCTGTTTATCAATATTTAGATGTTTTACTTTTCACACTGTTTTGCCTGCTTTGCATGAGGAATAACAACATTTATTCGACCAGCAATGTTTACAAATACACACTTTTTACAGCTTGGGAAAGAAGCTAATTTATTGATGCCAGATTATTTCCGAGGAAATTATTCACTTCATGGTGTAATATTATTTGTCTATACATGGAGCTGTTTCAGTCCGTTTATACCTGTACATTTTAGAGCAACAGTGTCTGATTTTAGAAAACTACTCCCAAAAAAACTTAAGAAATTGTGCAATTATTTTTGCACCTTATAAAAGGATATAGATCTAACCAAAAAAATTCTTGGCATCGGTAAACATAATATTGTGATTAAGGTACATCAATCGACAACTTACTAATTAAAGTGACAAACCTTTACTATATTTAAATTATGATAAAGAAATATACAATGTTTTAAAAAAGTATTATTTTGTTTACATATAAATTGTATGTTGATTAAGTTTAACTTTTTAATTTTGATCACATTGTCAGCAATATGATGACCCTGTGTTAGACTTCCTTACAAAGTTTATACTCTTTGTTTTCTTTGGCACATAATTCATCAAAGTTACCAGGATCACATACTTTGATAATGTTACTTTCTCATTGAGGATAATGGATTATAAGTTGACTTGAGTGCCAAGCCGTGATCTTTTTAGCTTCAGGACAACTTCGCAGAGTCATTGCAACCTCAAATATAAATAAACAAATATACAGTTTAATATGCTGTGTTGTGTCAATAAAGTTTACAATGCTGACTAGTCTTTTGGATATATTAAGCCATTGGGACGAATTGCTCACAAGCCAACCGTCGGAAAAAGGTCAACCCTGAGGCCAACCATTGGGACATGCATGGGCCAACCATTGGGATCTGCATACATGTAGGCCAACCCAGGCCAAGCATTGGGACATTCATAGGCCGGGCATTGGGATAAACACAGGTCGACCCAGGCCAACCATTGGGACATGCACGGGCCAGGCATTGGGACACTCCCATGCCAACCATAGGGACATACATGGGCCCACCATTGGGACATGCACTGGCTGACCTCTGGGACAACATGTTGACCTGTTAATAAGGCGATAAGCCAGAGAGTGTGCACAGTGCAGATACTTGGTAAACTCCCTGGATGTCAGTAGAATTCCCTCCTAGCAACACGACTTTCAGAAGGGCTCCTATACTTGTATCAGATTGATTACACACAGGCAATATTTGTTCAGCCGCTCTCATCACCTCAATTACAGGGTGCGATGTTATACACAGTTGAGATGAGGTGATGCTGTGTATAGGAGAGGGGATTACCTCAAGGAGGTGTGAATGAGGTGCCTTTGTACCTGGGTGATTTGCTCGGGGATCAGCGTTGGTGGAAAATTCCAACATTACAGGTGTTAATTTAGTAATTAACATACTGCTGCTGGAATAACATTTATAGCAATAGAGGCTATCTGAGTTGAACATTGGATGTCTGTGCATGTATTGTTAGCACTACATAGGATGCTTTTTTTAAGTAAATGTTTGCTGTAAAATGGAAATTGTAAGTGTAGATATTGATGGGTTGAATGAAGGTCGGAACATTTTAATACCTCATATTTTAGTACATTTTTCATGTAGGCTCCTGTATATATATATCTTTGCTTTCCTAACTTAATTTGTTCCATATACAATAGAAATTGGACAATATTCAAATATAGATTTACATATATAATATACCCTCCCTCACTACAAATTATTGAGAGATACTTGGAAGACATTCAGTAACTGAAAGTTGACCCGATCGCCCAATATCCATGTATCTGTGTTCCTGGCTGCGCGGGGGACCAGGCCCAGATTTCTCCAAACATAATTTGAGTTTGAGATTTTTTTCTCTCTGTACGATTTACATGCTATGTATTGTCCTCCTCCATTTGAAAATCAGGGCAATTAAACTGATGACAGTATTGGTTGGACTATATTTTTGACAAGTGTGTTCAGCCTTTTGACAATAATGTCAAGTGTTAAAGCATTTCACACATCGTACAATGACCTCCTCAAAACCGGGGGGGATCTGAGGGGGGGAGGGGGGGGGGGGGTAAGCATCCCACCTTTAAATGAGCATGTGCCCCCCCCCCATGTAGGTAAACGTCAGTGAGCCAAGTGTTCACCACGAATATTTGACCATACACTTACGTCCGAGGTACGCAAAGCCGGAGCTGCCTCCAGAGAAGACCACTGGCCGTAGAATGCTCCTTGACCACTGAGTGGACACTCTAACTGACCGGCCTATTGTTTGTGCTGGACGACAAGGCCCCCAAGCGATTATTCACCCATTAACTGACACCTGAACACTTCCACAGTATAGGTGCTAGATCGAAGCTTATCAGTTCAAATGCATAGATTCCAGAGTAAAAATGGAAAAGGATTTGCTAAAAATGGAAACGGCCTAGGTCATTTGTAAGCGAAGAATGCTGAGTCGACTATTAAAAAGATGGAGCTTGATTGAGGATTAACTTAATTTGAGGGTCGGAATGTGGACAGGGGTGAACTAGGTTCCTTTCAATTAAGGGCGGGGCAGCACCTGTCCCTAGATATCGGGTCTGGATTCCTCCATATTGTAACTAAACGCTCACGCCTTTCAATTAAGAACATTCCAGTCAAATTGGTACTTCTCTTATCGCAAACGTTTACAATGCAAGAACATTTTCGTATTAGCATTCCACGATTCCATAAACCTTTCAGCTGATATTTTATTTTGCTCTGTGTTTTCACGATCGACATGTATTTGAAGAATGTTATTTCATGAAGTTCATTCTCAGAAGATTATATTCTTACAATGATAAATGCTTACTATAAACTTAAATACTCAGGTCATCCTAACATTGAGATGAAACTATCATCATTTGAACTGCTATCATTATGTACAGTACATTAATGCAAACATTAACTGGGATGTGGATATGATTGTTAAGATGAAGAATATTGAAATTGAAATTCATATTTTTCTTCTCTGTTTCTTTGCTAGATAGATCTCAGATTAATCTTCGTGATTATTGTGGAGAAAAATATATCAATCTTGAGATTGTTGTTATCTATGAACTAGTTTTTGAGAAGTTGGTTTACACAGAGTTTGAGAAGATGATTGACCCTGTAGTTCATTGTAGTGTTTCAGAAGATTGATCCTGTACTTGGGAAGGAGGTTAACTAAGGAGATATTCTTGACTGTAACTTATTCCTTTTAGTTATTAAGAAGTTGGTTGATGCAGTGTTTGAGAAGATGGTTGACCCTGTTGATCCTCGTAGCATTTGAGAAGGAGGTTAACCAAGGCACCACTCTTGACTGTATCTTGTTCCTCGTAGTATTTGAGAAGGAGGTTAACCAAGGCACCACTCTTGACTGTATCTTGTTCCTCGTAGTATTTGAGAAGGAGGTTAACCAAGGCACCACTCTTGACTGTATCTTGTTCCTTGCAGTGTTTGAGAACGAGGTTAACCAAGGCACCACTCTTGACTGTATCTTGTTCCTTGCAGTGTTTGAGAAGAGGCTTGACACTGTAGTTTCTTGATGTGTTTGTGTGGGTCGTTAACTAAGGTGACATTTCTGACTGTACCAGTTTGCTTGCTGAGTTTGGTAAGATGGTTGAGCCTTATTCCTCACTCTGTACCGTTTTGCTTGCAGTGTTTGAGAAGAAGGACAAGATCGTGCTGGTGATGGACTGCGCCATGGGCGGCGAACTCTACGACTACATCAACGACCGTCGCCGTCTCGGTGAGAAGGACGCCCGCAGGATCTTCCGACAGATCGCCTCCGCCATCAGCTACTGCCATCAGGTGAGATTCTAGTTCCAGTAGGTAGATAGATAGATAGATATAGATAAATAGATAGATAGATAGCGAGAATAAGAAGAGATAGAGAGCGTGTGCGAGAGTGAGAGACCACACATAAATACTGAAAATACAATATGAAAGTCTAAGTGACTTTCTACTTATTATACATTCCGTTGAATGTCAAAACGTAAGTTTAGTATACTTGAGTAATCAGGCTGAAAACCGTGTTACTTTTATTTTCAGAATGGTGTTGTTCACAGAGATCTGAAACTGGAAAATATTATTCTAGACGAGCAGTCCAATGTTAAGGTTGGTATGCAATGTTTTATTTCTCTGCTCACATGTATTTGAATACTAGTATATGTAGTAAAAGTGGTGATGCCAATACGAGTTTGTTTGTTCAAGTGAATTGAGAAAATGAAACCATTTCTAAAAGTACATACGGTACTGGTAATATAAAACAATATTTTATATCTATTTTATAATAGAAGGTTATTTGAATTATCAATATGAAATTAATGTATATTTCGAAACGTGCAACATACATTGCTGTGTCTGAAATTTCTATTTGAAAATTTGAAAACCTGCAAATTCCACATTTCAGATTGCCGACTTTGGTCTCGCCAACAACTTCACTCACAATGAATTGCTGCACACGTTCTGCGGAAGTCCTTTATACGCCTCTCCAGAAATCGTCAACGGGCAGCCGTACCACGGCCCGGAGGTGAGTGTTACGTTCATAATATATAATTTCCTCTCCGCATCGGGGCATGTATTGATGTCCTCATTGCCTCCCTGCGGCACCCCCGCGACACTGCGACTGTGACGGAAGGCCTCGTTACCTGCAGCACGTTATCGAAAGCTCTCGTTACCCGCTGCAGGTCTCGAGGAGGCTCTTGTTTCTGGCTGCAGGTCATTGTAACGCACTACAGGTCGAAAACATGATTGCTCAGTATTTACATTCATGGATAATCAAGGGGCTTGTTACCTCGGGGATGGGGATTGGGGGTCAGGATGGGGGTTGCGGAGTAATTGGGTGGAGTTCACTGCCTTGCGGGTGAGGGGTGTGGAACGAACATTAAATTAATGAGGAATCTGCAATAAATGTGTAGTCGGGCGGGGGGAGATTGCAGATGTTTCGGAGCAGATGTCAAGATGCAAACAAAAGCATTTGCTGCGTGTCGAGTTGGTTTAAAAAGGGAAAATAATTTTGCTTGTAATACCTTCCTCAAGACCTCCGGTATTTTAGGGCAGGTTTAAATATTTTAATAATGCAAAGTAAATGTTCAAAGATGTGTACTTGAATTAGTGTATTGATGTCATGGTAGTGATATACTGTAAATCATGAAATTAATGCGAAAAATGTTATATACATACAGTCGCATTTAAATTGATGACCATTTACTGAATGGATGTTGAACCAACAGGCATAAGTTATGTTGCGTTTCTGTCTAAAATCTAGGTGTCACATTAAATCATAGTCGCAGTAATATCATGATTTACAGTATACTTTGTATCAGTATTATCTATAGTCGTCGCGTATGGGTGAAATATTCTCGCAGCGACGTTAAACAACAAATCAATCAATTATCTATAGTACTATTAAATGTTGTCATGTTTTTAGTTAACAAAATAATTAACTCTCTGCCTCCTGGATTGTTCACAAGCACTATAATGTATAGGTTACCTACCACCATTAGAAATCCCATCGACGAAAGTGTTAACATATTGAAGCATAACTAAGGAACCAGTGATTCAAATTCCACCAAACGTACCTTATTGCAAAGTTCAACTTCCCAGTAAAATAGTAATGCAGAAAAATACATATGTTGCATTGCTTGCCGAGAAAGCAAAACAGAAAGTAAGACGTCACTATGCTTCAGCACAGAATAATGCCCAGTGAAATTTACCCAGGCTGTCATTCCAGTCAGAGCCTTAATATAAATGTAACAAATTAGCACTCTTGGAAATAAAACTGCATTCATTTGAAGTGCTACATTTACATCTTTTCAATTTATCATTAATAACCAATCACTGGCCAGCAAGTCAATTTTATTCTGAACTTACTTATGTACGATGATGACGCAATATTTTTAGAATCACAATTCCCAATGAATTAGGTGGTCTATAACCTGTAGGGCATCTCTGGCTGCTTGTAGACAGCAGGTTAGAGGTATTTGGATCAATTGTATTTTGGATAAAATGGAGAACCTATGACCAATGTTTGACCGCCAGTTAATATGTACTCACTCGTGGCTAATTCACCTCCCGGTTACCATGAGGTAACTTAGTGTTATGATTGAGCGACACATCAATGGTCGTCAAGCGACCTGCACTATGTTTAGTGTCATTGGTGTCAAGATTCAGTCAATTCTGGAACGTAACACATGTTATTGGTGATCCCCCTAATTGTCATTGCGACCCACGGGTGACCTCCCCTGCATTGAATTAATTTAAAACTAGCGTGAGACAATCTCGCGTCATTATATAAATAGGCCCAGTGTGTGGTGGTCCTGACTCGTTTGATGTTGGGTTTGCCAGGTAAATTCTTCTTATCCAGCGATCTTAGTTCAACGAACCAGAAGTTTAGGAATAATATTTGTTTTAAACAGAGGATAAATAAGAAAAGATTAAAATGTTTCTTAAACATGTCTGTGAAGATACTACAGCAACACATTTTTATTTTTTTAAATATCCTTGCCATTCATTTTAATAACCTGGAAATATAAAATTTAATATAGGTATTATATTAGTGTGATTACTAGTATTGGTTTTATTTGGTATTTTCCATTCAAATGTTGTTTTGTAGGAAATCATAAAATTGTATAATTTTAGGTATATAAGTTGACCCTTTCATTACAATAAATGAAAACAAATATTTTTGAACCCGTGCCAACATTTTGGGTGTGTTGCTTTAAAGTGTCACTAAATTTACAATGTTGCATGTGAATGCTCATTGGCTTCTACTAAATGTAAGCTTTTTTGAATAGTTAAAACTAAATTGTTGTCTGTTTGGAAATTGTTTATTTTAATGTTTTCACAAACTATTTTTTCATTTCTATGGAGTAAGTCACCGAAAATGATTAAATGTCCACTTTCACAGTTCAAATAAATTCTGACAAAATAACTCACACTATCGTGGGGTATTATGTTACCAAATATCCCACACCATCGTGTGATATTACATTCTTTTACCCCAAGGAAAGTATCACAGCAGGTGGACATAGTGTACCCACATGGACCATCATATCCATGTTATTTATGACATCAAACATACCACTGTTAGCCCTTTAAGTTTATTCATGTACAGGTATTGTCCCACCACGCTCTGTATCTCTGTGTGTTGGAATACACCCCCTGCTATTTCACTGTCCGGCAACGTGTCAGTTAAAGTGACACCGCCCGAAATATTGCTATGTTCGTTATTTTCTGACTCCTCGCACATGGTGTTTAATGGATGTCGCCACTTGGGACTCTAAGTAATATAATCCTGCTTTAATATCTCGCTGAGATTTCATCCAACGATCAATTTATTACCTCGGAGTGTCTGGTTGTTGGGGAAAAAAATACAAAATAAAATTGCTGGCTCATCTAACGAGATTATGAATGGTTTATTGGTGATTTAACCCTCTGTGTACTGTAGCATTAACCCTCTACCACATGGATTAATCACAACTACCGGTTCAAATCCCCCGACCACGGCCTACCAAAAGATGGTACTTGCTGTTCCCCTGCTTGGCGCTCAGCATTAAAGGGGTAAAGCAAGGACTGGTCGGCTCGAAGTCAGTATAATATGTCCGAGTGGAGTATCCATGTTAATTGCGGCATGATATTCCAGTGAACTAGCACTATAAAGACTGGTGAAATACCCAGACTGGCACAAGCAGTCATATACACATACACAGATGCATACACTGCATACAAGCCGTGATATGAGCACTTTATTGAAAGCGGCATTAAACCCCAATTAACAACAACAACAACAACAACTAGTGTAAACTATAGGGCATCTATAGGGCATCTATAGGGCATACAATTAAATAGGGTGATACCCTATCCAACAGCGATTGTGATTACTAGTAATCCAGCAGGGAGATCTCGAGGGTTTAAATGAATGAACGTTCTCCTTGTACGAAACTGCATTTTGTGGCACTAACTGAGTACTGTAAATCATGATATTACTGCGACTATAATGCGACGTGCCTAGATTTTAGACAGAAACGCGACATAAATTAAATACGACCAATCATGCCTCCATTCATATTGGTTCAACATCCATTCAGTATTAAAATGTGCATCAATTAAATGCGACTATATGTACATAGCATTTTTCGCATTAATATTATGCTCGCATTAATTTCATGATTTACAGTATATTAGGTTAAAAATATTTTTTCAATATTTGGTTTACAGATTATTAATTATTCCGTATATGTTCTTGTCGACAGGTGGACATGTGGAGCCTTGGCGTGGTTCTGTATACATTGGTATACGGAGCGATGCCCTTCGAGAATACCAACCTAAAGGTGCTGCGTAAACAGATTTCCAGTGGAGAGTACTACGAACCATCTTACTCTTCTGGTATGTTGAACATCGATGAGTTTAATGGTCCATGTTGAAATCATTTAAAACATGTCTTTATACACCCTCTCCACGACAGCTCGTACTATTCAGGGTTATCATTCTACTCCCTGTCACTGTTACAGCAATATGTGTGTAA
>JAULBO010063555.1:0-11338 GCA_032355325.1 Clypeosectus delectus | reverse complement strand
AGTGTAATGTTATCCTCAATGCATAGTGTAATGTTATCCTCAATGCATAGTGTAATGTTATCCTCAATGCATAGTGTGATGTTATGCTCAATGCATAGTGTAATGTTATCATTACTGGTTCGTCAGCATCAGTTGTGGGTCCACCGTATAGCGTATACTAGTATGTGCCGGGTTTTCCTCCCGGAATAAGCAGATACCAGAGCAGTATCTGAATTATATACAGTGGGGGTAATTCTCCCACTCATCACTTTGACGGGAAGAAAGCTGGCGACAAATCTCCATGCCATTTCAAATGCACTAGGAACACTCACTCATGTTAACACTCGAGCCAAACGTTGGAACGTTCAGTGGAGTACTGCTATGTATTGACGCTAGCCACAAGCCACCACAACACTATTATTATTTGAATCCAATCTTCACACACTAAATCAAGTATAGAAAAAAAATTACGAGAACCTTGCGAAAACCAATTTCGAGTGACAAGCCGTATTCAGAGATGAGAGACCCTGTGTAACGTTATTCAGCGCATACGCAGAGGAAAAGCCAACCATAAAAAAAAATAGCTGAAATACTTGTCACGCATGCGTAACCGCTGGGGTATAATGCATTTTAAAGCACCAGCACGAAGCCAATAGAGCTGGGCCATGCTTTACAATTTGATAAATAGATATTACATGTTACAAATTCCAGCCATATTATCTATTCTTGCCTATGAGGGAAGAATTTCAAGCAGATTTTTTATCCCCAACGAGGGTCGCATCCAGTGTTGTTTGGCTTTTGTGTACGAACCAGTGTGACAAATTTACTCTGCTCTGCTTCGCTGGGTCTATAGATAGCCAAGTATGTACGAGATAGACTGGGTATCTCCGACTCAGATAATATGTGGTATTAAAGAGGAACTGGAGAATAGGGATCATCATGTATCCATAGAAAGAGCCACCATGCAGTAAGCTCCTTCAATTATGCAACCCGCTGTAGGGAAGTAAACATCGGATTTTTAAAGTCGGTCGTAAAAATAGATATATTAATACACTTTTTTTGTATCGCTAAAGGAGGGGGATACATTTGATGGAGGGACCGAATGACTTCCGAATTAGTTACGCTGTATATAGGTACTGTATAAGTCTATATTGAAACCGGATCCAGTAGGTTTTTTTTTCAAACTTCATGCAAATAATCTGTCCTTGTATATATACGTTCCCTGTGCATGCCTAAGATAAGGTACTAGTATATAAGATAAAGTTTTATTACCTTTACAGGAATTTGGTTTGCATATATATACTGAGCACTTCGCATACAAATATACAGGTAAATAGGCATGAAACATATTTAAGACAAGACAACATACAGTAGGACAAGTAAACATTTCATTAAATATTTTAAATACAATAAATATTATAGTGAACATGAGATAATGAAAACAAACTTAACGGTTAAAGAAACGATTAAAAATGGATATGGTTGTAGTAATAAAAGTATTTTTTTGCCGGATTGGATTTCAATTTGGGAATATGACAACGGCGACCAGATGGTAAAAGTATATTATTCAGAATTTACAATATGGTTGGAGTCATCAACAATTTTAGAAGCTAGGGCTAGTACACGCTTTTCATAGACACCAGATATGAGATAATAACCTTTAAAATACCGATTAAAAACAAACAGATACCAATTCAGTTGTGGAGTAGTTGCATAATATTACACACATACATACAAAGACAATATTCCAAAGTGTCATTCAGTTCATCAACGTTATTTTAAATCCAGATGTGAATATTTTTAAGTGGGTGTATAGTTCTACGGCCATTACTGAGGATCAATGCGACGGTGGCCAGTATGCTATAGAGTAGACTCGTACACTCCACAGGGAGCCTATGAAAAGGCTATGTCACGATATCTCTCCATTTATTATAATACGGGCATGGCCAAACCCAAGATTGCATTTTAATGGCTATAGAAGAGTGTGAACAAACGACGGACGAAACTGTGACCAGGAAATCGGGCTGGAGTACATTGGACAGGAAGATAAAACCCAGGGGAATGTATACATTTGGCGCATACCATGAAGCTATAAATTGTAGTGTTCTTCTCTCTGAAACATGATGTCATGAAGAGTTCGAAGAGGAGTGGCGAGTGATAGCATTTGCTGTATGCGAAATGAGATCTGAAATACTATAGTATTTCATCTAAAATGCATATACATGTATTCTATATATTCTACCATCGACCATCTAGTTTGTTTGATTGTATGTATCGTTCAGCATTCGCTTTTGAAATGCAGCATGCACTTTAATACTTCAATGAATTAATTAAAACAGTCGGGCGTGAATGTAATACACGTGTATCGTACCCTGTGTGATAAATAGTATGGCTAACGTAACAATGTCATTTTGAATTTAGAGCTGCTAAACATTTTTTTAACATGATGTTGTTTGTTTGAATATTCAGTTAATTAGTTCAGTACTGGGACTTGCCTCCATTTCATTCTACATAAACCTCCGCCCCATCCCACCCCGGGACAATATGCTTAGTACTAGCCAATCACACACGCAAACACAATTGACGGGTTTTTCTCTTTGCATTTGCGTACTTGTATACAGTAACGTACGAGTTCATACCATCTGTATTTGTCAAACAATTTGATCGGAAATAACAAAGTCCAAGTCCCGAACCCTCTACAAGACGTGTCGAGCTGGGCGCGAGGATGTGGTCGTTGATATTGCGCGTAATCTGAAGCGACGCCGGAACGGAAGTACCGTATATATCTCTGCACGCGACATCCGTTATGACATCGGTGCAGATAGGTTCGTCCTTACCAAGAGTATACTAAATACTAGGCCGAGAAGCTCTGACCGTCATATCGACGTCAAGCTGGATTAACGGCAGAGGGAAAGTTCTATAAAAAGTGGGGAAAAGCGCAGTTGGCCGACTGCGCGATCAGTGTAACTGAAACATTTGGCATGCATTCGCCCATACGTTGATAAATCTTGATAGAGCGTCCATTTATCTATCTATCATCCACTTACTTGTAACATTACAACGCAGGATAATGACGGATTGGACCGCTAAAGACAACGTACAGTATGCGCTAATGCATACATGTACCATAATAACTAGTATTTGAGTTACGCCGATTTCACGATTGACCAATAATTGTACTCGTCCCAGTTTTAGAAGTACTGTCCTCCTGCCGTAAATCCATCCATTGACGGTAGAGTATCTCGGTCTAACTATATATACTAGTATTTAGACAAATACTATCTAAACTCGTGCGTAAACAAAACACTACTACGAATGGAATTACCATGTACATGACATTGTACTCTATTAAGGCTACTATAGGGAAGATTAGTGCATCCTGCGTGCGTGGGGTGGGGTTCAGTCACACTGTGCAGCGAGGAAGACATTTTGAGTATAACTCCACGTGTATCGCTCCCACGTGTAAACACCGCACACTGAAGATGATGGCACGAGGACTTCCGGAGCATCAATATTGATGTATTAATACATACGGAAACACCTCCTTCCGGAATGTGCGTATAGTTAAAAGTTCCGGATAGTGATGTGACCCGAGTTTTGAAACGTCTGGAGATTACATCAGTGCTGGCGCTATCACATCTAGAACTGCGCATGCTTGCAGCTTGCGTGGGACATCTTGAACTTCGATTCCTGGTTATAAAAGCTCAGTAATTTGAACCATCCTCCACCCACACGCCAGATTTCCCACGATCGACAATCCCGCATATTTCGTTTATTTCGGTAAATTTTCTTTAAAACCTTTTTACAACAATTCAAATAGGCAACAGGAAATAGATTGTAATTTTGTTTCACTCCCTTGGTAACCATTTCTTGAGCTCTCGTCTCAAATAAAATACCCTAGCTCTCGTATGTATCCATTCTCGCTAAATGCCACGACAGCGTTATGGTATCTTAGTGGATACCAAAGTTTCAGCATTAGGAAAGCGATTTAGTTCGGGATAACCCTGTACGCCAATAAGGGAATGGGAATTTGGTAGGAAAACAATATGGCAATGAGAATATATTAACCTTTTAGCGTTTATATTCATACTCCCCGGGAAGCTGACATTGACAGGTATCGCACTCTAGTCCATTGTCGTAAAATAAAGCGCAGCGCATTGAACATACATGTAATAACATACAAATCATCATCATTATTATTATTATTTATTATTATTAGATGGTAGCCCAACAGCGCGGCATCCGACGTCAAACTGCGTTACCATTCCAAAGTTACGTATAACGTTTCACGCCAGAAGGCGAGTCTGTACTATCACAAAGGAGTCAACGTCCTCAACAACCTGCACGACTTCGTCACCACCTATTTAATTACAGTCCCCATTGAAGTCTAACGATATATATGGTTCAACCCAACCCATCGAAGGTATATAACAGTATGGATTGAAACTGCTATTGAGTGTTAATGTACAAAAATAAACTGATGTATTCAATTATAGTAGAATGGTGGACTTCGGACCCAAACACGGACCCGCGCCCTGGGTACTCAGCGTCAGATTAGGTCAATAGCTGGCATAGCGATGAGTAAACATTAAGGTATTATAACCACTTGACAGGAATAACAAATGATTTGAATGTAACCTCATTGTACAGAGGAGGTATGCCTGAAATAATTCCGTTCAGTTCAAGTTTGTTCAAGTTTGTTTGTGAACTTCGTATGAGAACTAATAACGGTGGTACACGAGCTTGATACATGTAGTATGTGTTGTCTGTATACCTATGTATGTATGTATCATACTTGGCCCATCAGTATTGTCAGTGTTCATGAAAGTTACTTTTCAGACACGAGCATACAAGTGTGTGCTGTCTGTATACAGTACCTATGTATACTTGGCCATACCTGGCCCATCAGTATCAGCGTGTGCTTACATGTTTACTGAAACATTCAGTGCTAAGAATTCGCAGGTTTCCTTCTCGAAACGAACACCCTTTTATTGTCGTATCCCATACTTTTTTACCAAATGCAACGTCGTACAAAGACATAACCCTTTACTACTGTATACTTAGTTTGCTGAAACATAAAAATAAAGCCATTATATATTACTGATTCGTCATCTATCTCCCACGTCATCTACATGTATCTCCCCGGCGGGTATACAGCATTTAATTCAGCGTCTTTGTGCAATCAGCATTGCACCTCTATATTTAACTCAGGAATGTATGCTGATACGTTGTGTCCATTTATACAAAGTCTGCGCTACACTGGGCGTTGTTATGCGTTTAATATTCCATTCCGGGCTGTATAAATAGCTCCGCCTAATATTATGTGCTGCGAATTTACTAACAATGCTGTTAGTTATGTCGAGTGTGCCGGTGAACATGTTTAGATGATAGCTGGCATAGCGATGAGTAAACATTAAGGTATTATAACCACTTGACAGGAATAAAAATGATTTGAATGTAACCTCATTGTACAGAGGAGGTATGCCTGAAATAATTCCGTTCAGTTCAAGTTTGTTTGTGAACTTCGTATGAGAATTAATAACGCTGGTACATGTACATGTATACTAGTATACCAACCAGGAAATACAGCTTACTCTATGCGCTATATACTAGTATTATATTATAACAACTATTTTATTATAACTGTAAGCATGATGTCAATGAGGAATAGATTTTGAAGACAAAATAATTATGTCTTCGAACAATAATCGACATAGTAATTTTAATGACTTGGACATTTTTCGTAGTTGTATGGTTCAGTTGATATAGAACACAAGTACACCGTCTTGTTATTGCTCCAGTATTGCCAAGCATGTCACGGATGACTAGACACACAGTCACACTCGCGGCGGGTATATTGACTGATGTTCGGCAGGGATGAATTTATCGCGTAATACTTCACACATTATATGCTATACAAAATATCAATTTCGAAAAGTCGTCGTGACCAATTACGTGAACTGAGGTTCCAACCCCCACTCTCTGAGAAACTGATTATATACTGACGCTGGGACATTATCTTGCAATAGGTTACCTTATAAAAGGTTAGGCCTGACTTGTTCCATTCAGATGTAGCCATAGGAAATAGTGCATAATCATAGTGGCTAGTTGACTGTGTCTTTCTTCAGATTAATAGTGGTAATAAAGAGCGAAAGTGTACTCGGGTCGTCAAAAGGTATGATCGTACCTGGTTATAAACTTGACTGTATGAATTGTATATATGCCTTGATAAATATGTATTATGTATTTCTACATAATAATGCTAAATTCTTATATAGAATATTTTGCCGATATTTTACTAATGGAACTGAATGAGATAATTAATTATACATGTTCGGGTGGTTTTTTTATTGTGAATTAAGGTTGATGTAACATGATGTATTGCTCGACACCGATATACAGACATCATGTTCAGGGTACGCAATTGTTAGTCGCATTCATATTGCGTATTAACGTCATATTTCCCCAGGATATACAGATATATTGGTGACGATATAATATACAGACAATGCTTAAGATGCTTAGATCACAGGTGCTATCATTTAGTAGCAGACAAATGCAGAATGATTACAGTATAGACAGTATATACTAGTCAAATATTTGCATAGATAAACCTAGCTTCCGCCGAAAACTGAACACATACCAGATTATTATACATTCTCGAGTGGCAATCCCATTAGTATAATATATATATAGTTGATACGAGCAACAGATACGAAACTGCCAAATAAGGCATTCCTACTACAAGCCAGCAGCGTGCGAACGTACATCGACAAAGCACGTTAAGGATAGCTTGAAAAATGCGTGGTGACGAGTTAAGACCCGCCTAGAAACTTTCCATTGGTTGAGAAGGGTTATATATACAATACATATACACACTGAGCGAGGTATGGCAGCTGCTTAATCATACGCTATTTGACGACACGAGGAATTCGCAGTGACAGTATCACAGTGAGGTTAAACAGCCTGTGAAACCGGGAAGGAGACTTGCGAAGTTTGATAAGCACATAATCTATGTACAAGATGGAACACAATCTCAACCTCGCTTTTCTCATTCTTTGGATGGTAAGTACAACTCGCTTGCCACTGTGGATACATGTTGCTGGTAGCTGGACGCACTGGTGTAATTTGACTATAGATGTCGACACATGATAGGCATATTGTGTGTCGTGGTTATCGGTGACAAAACATCCTGGAATTTACCTTCTGGATAGTTGAAATTCCATAGACGTTAAATACAGTATTCACTTAGTAATATCCTATATTATGTGCAACTAAGAGAACATGAGATCTGTGTACATGTAGTTGTTAAATATAGATATCATATACATGTAGAGGTTTGTTTGTGTGTGTAAGCTTTGCATGTGCTATATGACTATTTATTGTTTTTCAGTCTGAACTGGTCAGTGGCCGATCATTAGGTGAGTTTTATAAACGGTTCAAATTTGTACTAATTTGAATTGATTTACGATTCTGTCTGTACCTATGCAGCTATCCTTGAATTGGACACTAGCGCGAGATTAAATCCTGTTCTATGAAACAGGGGCCATATTCTCGAAACTTCTCAACTTAAGAATTTCTTAGTCAGAAAAGGCCTCTATTGAATTGTCATAAGCAGAAACCCAGTTAGGCAAATTCTTTGTACTTACGAACTTCTTAGGGCTTAAGATGTTTCGAGAATACGGCCCCTGGTCGTTAACAAAAAGGCCTTGAAGACATGTTCTAATGTTTTGGCTAACTCAATGTTTTATATCGTTTGAGTAATTTGTAGCTTGTAATTGTAACTGAATTGCTATTCAGTTTATACACACTTAACCATGGATTTAACGTGGAACGAAATTCAGTCCTGTTCTATGTAAGGTATTGTTAATTATAATTTTAAAATCTAACGCAATGAACTATATTTTCTGAAAGTTGTGTAACTTAATTTGTATTCCAAAGGATCACATTCTATGTTTGTGGATGCTGCCATGCAGGATGAACTATATTCACTATCGTACCTCCAATACATAGTATTCCTCGTCTTCAACATCTATAAATGTAATTACTATTGATGTTTGTAGATCACCAGAACGTTTTGCTCCAAAGTGACACACATGGGTTGTTTGGACTCTTAAAGAACAGTGTCCGTTCGAAAATACCTACAGTGCCATCAGGTGTGTTTTCAAATCTATACTTTAGTGATCCGTAATTTTCACATAATGTCCGTTATCAAGTACGAAATATTAAATCTATACAGTATTCTTCTAATAGACAGATATTCCTATTGTGATTTACGTATTTGAGCATTGTTATTTTTAGTTTATTGGGTTATTTTTTAATTATTTAGGATGTGGCGGAAAACCAGCCGACGTGTATTTCGTAATGGATACCTCACGCGACGTGTCACAGAAAGACATCGACACGCAGAAACAATATCTGAAGGCCATTGCTCCCCTTTTCTACCTTGGCCTTGACACTGTCCGTCTAGGGATCATCTCGACCGGAAGTACGACCGTGACCGCGGTGCGACTGGGAACGCACGCGGATACGAAGGCATTCCAAGAGGCCGTAGATCTCACGCCCAGAATAGGAGGCCAACGTGACACTGCGCAAACGTTGGATTTCCTCAGAAGACAAGCATTCGCGCCGTCGGCTGCTAGACATCACGTCGCGCACGTTGTTATTTACCTAACCAACGGATTCTCTCCGAACTCGAAACTGACTCTGGTTGAAGCCAGGTTACTGAAGAAGATGGGTGTGTACGTGTATATGGTTAACCAAGGACAGGCTGATAAATCTGAGCTTGCAGCCGTGGCATCAACGCCGTCTGCAGAGTTTGTGTTCGACTCCAGTGACTTCCATATTGTGGATCCTCTGATCAAGCAGCTAAGGATACACGAATGTGCTTGTAAGTGTTACCTGTGCGTGTTATATCACGCTCTAGCAAAGTTCATGGCACTTGTGTTGTAATTGTTAACTTGAATTTAAATGCCTCCCAGCGGGGGTAAACGCTCTGCCCGGGCTGACGTGGAATGTTAATACTTTCTTCCCATGTGACTTACACGAACAATTTAAAGATAAATATGTGCCTTCCGGGAATTTACATTTTGCAAAGTCATCTTTAATACCAGTACGTTCACGTGTCAGTAGTTCTCGTAGTTTAACTGTCAATGTCTCTCTATTACTTGCAGATCAGATACACCCTTCACTTGCGGAGCCTAAGCCAGGTAAGAATAGAAGCTTGCCACTCCAGCTGTCTACGGCTATTCAAAGAGGAAACAATAGTCCCTCCAAACATAACGTATGCGAGATTAAACCAATAGCAGATACTTCTGCTCAATTAAATCCAATGATAAACTGGCGCTTGAATTATATCCCATTACGACTTTTAATAGTCATTCTATCTACATTATTATTTCCGTGTGTATTGCAGCTTGCAGTCCTCGTCGTGAAGTCGATATTGTGTTCGCCATTGATCACCTTCACCTTGGTTCCGTGAAAGCGAAGCGTCTTGTCAGTTTCGTAAATAACATTCTTGTGGACTTCGACAACAATGGGAACCTGCAAACTGGTATCTTGTTTAGCCGGCCAGCATCTATTGGCAGATTGAGCGGCAAACTTTTTCCTCTCGAGAACACAGAGGACGAACTGGATAAAGTTGCATTTCCCGATTTCGGCTCCCTCTTGCGGCGCACGAGAAGAACACTCATCAAGGGCAGAGAACTCGTTCAGAAGACCGCCGTAATATTCATCGACTCCAGTGTTCCACTGTCAATGGTGGCGTTCAAAGAAGCAAAGAGAAACAAGTTCAAGAAGATTGAAACGTACGTCGTGTACATTGGCGACGACTACGACAAGGACGATCTAGCTCTCGTCAGCAATGGAATGGGTAGAGACAATATCATCATCGTGTCTAGTTACGAGGAACTGGATGTTTCGAGGGAAGACGTCGTCAGCAGGATATGCAGAGGTAAGAATCTTCTCAGCTCAACGGTGTGTGTATCAAGAATTAACAACTCTCAATTCCAGTAACTATTATACTTCAAAAACATTTCATATTTTTAATGTGTGTTTTTATATTATGTTTACTAGTATATCGTATCTTGTATTTTGAAATAATATGTAAAACCGCCTTGACACAAATCGTCAATGAATCAATTATATTCTTCTACTTTAAGGGCTATGATTCACCGCCTAACTATCGATTGCATTCCAAATGCGGATACAAAACTATCGACGATCTGGAACACATTGGAAATATCTACAAAACAGAGATACTCATAACCTTCACGTGCTTGACTTGAGCAGCTGCTGTGCAGCCATGTTCCAATGGATTCCTATCATCGACGTCGACTGCGCATGTACGTGACATTCGAGGAATACTCTAAAGTTCAGGACGGTGTTCAGTACCAATTACCTCATGTTTAAACCCTAGTCAGAAACCAATGATCAGTGCTGGATTTAACTTCACTATACCAGTGCACGGGAGCTGCACAATCTCACTTCGATCTGTTGGTGGTAAAAACAAGACGATGCAAATCTGACTATCTCATCAGGTACGTCTGTTTGCGCTATGCAGTGCTGTGCATTCCCGGGGAATGCGTACGTTGGAGGTCAAGGGCCTGGTGCAATACGTAACGGAGGTGAACGAATTACGACAATATTCCGTCCGAGGAATGGAAGACTGATTCATATCTATTGTAGTAGTAGTAGTACAAGACTGGGCGTGTCTGAATGAATGAATGAATGAATGAATGAATGTCGTGATTTGGTGCGAACTCGGAATGTCTATAGTGGGATTCATGGCATACCTTTTCCCACGTGTAGGCCTACGTGTGTCTGTCGTAACCATATTCCTCACAAGCATGTTCGTGTTCACTGTAACGTTAGCTATGCGAGGAAGGGTGCATGCAGATGTGTGCTTTGTCTGAGAGAGCCGGATATGCATGCGACCTTTGTATGGAGTCTTTTCGATAACGCATGCTATTTATTTGCCTGAACTGTGCTATTATTTATATTTTCAATAGATTCCAATATCTAATACGAACTATATCATGTGACATTACATAAAAGATAAAATATGAACAACTGTTTTGTGTCTTATAAACCATGTTGGCCTTTGACAGCAAAGGTGTGCTACGAAATGGCGGATTCTTGACATAATGAAAAATATGTGGAAGAATGGTAATGCTAATACGTGGAGAAATTTACGCCCTGAACAATTACTAGTAAGTAGTATACAGTAATATATATTGACACCTGAGTGAATAGAGATTTAGAAGAGACGGATATGTGTGGGGGTCTGTGTGTGTGTGTGTGTGTGTGTGTGTGTGTGTGTGTGTGTGTGTGTGTGTGTGTGTGTGTGGGTGTGTGTGTG